>JXCR01098703.1:105811-122159 GCA_002079205.1 Phalaenopsis hybrid cultivar
GGGGGGGGCGTGACAAATTCATTTTCCCGTCACACTTTTCTACAAAATCGATAGAAAGGATTTTTAATTTTACGTTTTCTCCTTTCTAAATTATACTTATCATACACTTATTTTACTTCAATTACTTATTGCACCCATTCCTAAATAAATTTTGACCAAACAAAGACCTCAGCCCATTCTTCACTCTCTGATCCATCCTTCTCATTCTCTCTTCTTCTATTCTCCCCTTCTCTTCCCTACTCAGATCCTTGCAACATTCTACACAAAAGAACAAAGAAAATTGTGATAAAGAGCTCACAAGAGATGGCATGGGAGGGACCTACGATCAGTGGAAGCAAAGGAGTCGCACTGTAGCTCGCAGGATAAGGAATCAGTGGGACTAGAGGTGAAGACAATGTGAGCCCCTTGGATAAGGAACCGATCAAACCACTAGCATATAAAGCAAAAAAATCATATGACCCACAGTTTTAAAGAAAAAAGAAGGAGAAATGGAATTTAACATTTTCTACAATTTAGAGTTTCCAATTTGATGAAATCCTGGTAAAATTTTACTCCCAATTCACATTCTTCCATCTCCAATTCCCCACCTCACTGTCACACTTCTCTTTTTATTCATAACTCTTCTCACACTCTCTTCAATTCCCTATCTCTCTACTTCTTTCCCAATCTCCCTCTTTCTCTCTAACTTTTTTTTTGCTCTAGGATGGGGCCGGCATGACGACCACGTCAAAGTCATACTATACCTAAACTTACCCCTCACTTAGATGCTAGGTTAACACACCTTTCGTTAGATGGTGTGCTAGGCTATGACTTAGGGTGCTAGGTAGTCTTTTTGATACTTGGCTATTGTTCTCTGTTGGATTGGTTGCCCTAGTCAGGTATCTTTCTTTTGCATTATTCTTGTGATGTGATTGCATGTTGCATATGTGTGGTCGTGTGTTAGGGCGTTCTTCTGCAGGGAGTCGTGTCTAATTTTATACACACACAGGTACCGCTATGGGGGGAGCAAGTAATGATTTCTGATTCTTTTGCTTGCAGGTGCTATTAGCTCCCTCACCTTTAAAGCATGGCTCATGATACGTTATGTGCATGTGAGTTTTCCCGCTGACACTTGTTTTCATACAGGATTGAGTTTTTTTCTTTTCTTTATATACTTTTTAGAATCTAGGAGAGTTCTGTGACAGAGATAAGATACGGGCACGAGTTCTGAGATATTAGCACGGGAACCACGTGAAGGGAACCAGGAGCAGATGCTCGTGCCCCGTATATCATAATTCTGCATTTTATATTGATGTATATATGCGAAGCCCGGCCACCTTTTTTCCTTTCTAGGATATGTTGCAGACCCAACGGCACCGGTTTTTTTATTATTTTAACTTGACTTATTTTATTTTTTGCATCATGTTGCATGTCTGCACTTACATGTGTTTTTTTTTCTTTCTGTTTTTATCTGGGATTTCATGATATAACATAGGCTCTTTAGTATTTAAATTCTAAAATTTCTATAAAATCCTAAATAAAATATTCAAGATAATTAAAATTTAGGATTAAAATATTCATGATCTAAAAATTGTAAATTTTACTTTTCTGCATATATTAATAGGGTCTCCACAATACTTAGGACTGTTCTAGATAACTGCATTCATATTTGCGTGTCCCGAGGAAGAGTCCATTTACTTTTTCAACTTGACTGGCTCAGCATGCCTTCATATAGGTGGTTGTCTAGTGCGTCTAAGATATTAGGAGGCTCCCTGACCCAGACGAGATAAAGTCCTTTTGTTTAGAGAGTTTTCCAGCTTTGTAGCTGAATCTCCACTTCTCTTTCTTTTTTGAGGCATCTTTGCTATTTCGACAGGTATAAGTCCCACCTCTTGGAGCCCCAAATTGTAGTCATAGGATAGAATTTCCTTCCTTTGACCTTAGGGCTACCGAGGTTCCCGTGGATGATGCAATTCACGGATTGTTGACCGGGGATCTCAGGTTATGTTGGGTCGAATACCTTCACAACCAGGTAGACTTAGGGTCCTAGTAGCTGTGTATGACGGGTCTGTGGTACCCCGACCTAGTTNCGACAGGTATAAGTCCCACCTCTTGGAGCCCCAAATTGTAGTCATAGGATAGAATTTCCTTCCTTTGACCTTAGGGCTACCGAGGTTCCCGTGGATGATGCAATTCACGGATTGTTGACCGGGGATCTCAGGTTATGTTGGGTCGAATACCTTCACAACCAGGTAGACTTAGGGTCCTAGTAGCTGTGTATGACGGGTCTGTGGTACCCCGACCTAGTTACCTCTACCTTTTAGGATCACTCTACCTTCCTTTTTGTTGAGCACTTTTGAGCCCTGTCGCTCATTGGCCCCGTTGATATCACATTCACGGCCCAATGCCGATGAGCTGTCGCCCATTTGGGATATGACGATTTGTCCTCTGCCCATTGGCTCGGACGTGCTTTGACGTATTGGGATATCCCCGTGAAGATGATTTAGGTTAGTCCGTGGGCCTCGTGTGTTGATTAGCCACTACCCATTTGGGATGTGAGAGACTCATTCTCTGCACGATTGTTTAGCGTGAGCTTTGAAGCATTGGGACTGTTCCCACACGGAATAACCTTCCTTTGGTTGCCTATACCCCAGGTCTATGTTAATATGAAGCGAAACTCCTTTTATCGAGAGTATTCTTGGGTATTCCCCATGATGTAATTAACCAGTAGAAACACGTTCCTCTGAGAGTGCTCTTAACCTCAGAACAGGTACATACACCTGACTCTCTGGTTATGGGTAGTCTATGTATATACTTATTTCGCATATATTGGTTTAAGTTGTCTCTGCTCGATCTTGTTTGGGCGGACATTCTTAACCTATCTTTGCGAAGTTTATCGCACATAGACTCTCCACGTTTTACTTTTTCTCTTGTTTGTCTCTTTGTCGTATGTCTTTTTATTTGGTTCTTCTCCTAGTCGAATCATTTTTATGGTTCGGGACGGAGATTCATTCGAACGGGGGAAGTATACGACGATCGACAAGCTGACGACTCCTTTTAAAATAAAAAAGAGAAAAATGAACGGAAACAATTGCTCTAACAATATTTGGTTGTTTTGGCGGAAGCATATCACAGTCGATGTCCTTATTGATGATAGACAGTTTGTGCACACTTTCTTTTCTATGGATGTTTTCTCTGGATTTCTTACCTTGGTTCACGTTGGGACTACTAATGCGGCTAGAAATGATCGTTGGCACAAAATTTCTGATATGGGTATCTTAATCCATCAGAATTGGATGGTTGAAGGGGATTTCAATATGGTGATGCATGAATCTGAAAAATTGGGTGGTCAGAGAATTGACAACACTTTAACTGATAAAATCACTGAAGCATTGCAATTGGCTGGCATTTCTAATCTGAGCTTTGTTGGCTCCAAGTTTACTTGGAAAAGAGGAAAGCTCTTTGAACGCCTAGATAGGAGTTTTGCGAATCAGTTGTGGTTTGCTTCTTATGGTTTTTCGTAAGTTCAGAATCTCTGCAGATCTGGGTCTGATCACAGCCCCTTCTTTTGTCCTTTGATTTTTTCAAAAAGGTTTCCACCTATCACTTTCGTTATCTAAACGTATGGGCTAGACATGATGACTTTATGCGGGTCATTGCTACCAAGTGAAAATGTGAGGAAGTGGACAATGCATGGTTCACTCTTTGGAAACTGCATAAAAAGGTGGCTTCTGCTCTAAGATCTTGGAACTGGGATGTTTTTTGTGATGTTCATGCTAAAGTTAAGAGGGCAGAGCAGAGGGTCAGTCTCCTTCAGGCTCTTGATGAATCATCTGATGATATTATCCATGAATTACAGGATGTTAATAAAGACTTATTGGAGGCCTCCCATTGGGAGGAGGAATTGTTGCAACAAAAAGCTGGGGAAACCCATTTTTCTCAAGATGATCGAAACACAAAATACTTCCATGGTTGCATTAAACAAAGACGAGCCGATAATACTACTGTGTGGATCAAAAATGATGAGGGGAGTTGGATTACTGGGGATGAAGAGATTGGGGAAAGCGTGGTTCTTTACTTCTCTAAACTCTTTGAGTTTCAGGAGAACTCGGGCTCAATTGATTCCTCCTTATTTGATGATATACGCATCATATGGTGGATCTCGATCTTTGTAGTGTTCCTTCGGATGAGGAAATCTATTCTACTCTTCAGGACATTAACTAAAACAAGTCACATCTGCTTACTATATTAAATGTTGAAGTATTGTTGAGGATAAGGTGGTGGAAGTTATACAGAGTTTTTTTAAGGGGGAGACTCCTGAAAATTATTCTCTGTCGCTACTATCATTCTTATTCCCAAAAATACTCAAAAAAGCTCTTGGGATCATTTCAGACATATTTCTCTGACTTCTGTCATATCTAAGATGATTAGTAAAATCTTGATCAAACGTATTCAACCTCATCTCCACAAGTTAATTTCCTTGAATCAATTTGCCTTTATTCAAGGACGAGGGATCACGGATAATATTCTGTTGATAAAAAAATGTATATTGATATTGATAAAAAAATGTATAATACAAGAACTCATTTTATATGTATAATACAAGAACTCATTTTGGATATTGATAAAAAAATGTAGAGGGGGAAACATGATCACTAAATTGGATATTCGCAAGGCTTATGACTCTGTTAGTTGATAGTTTATATTGAAGGTGATTAAAGCTAGGGGCTTTTCCCAGGATTTTTGCAAAATCATTCTCTCTTGACTCCATTGCAATAAATACAGCATACTCATTAATGGTCAATCCAGAGGCTTCTTTAGTGTGGGGCATGGGATAAAACGGGGTGACCTCTTATCTCCTACTATTTTCATTTTAATATTTGATTATCTTTCTCGCCTTTTAAATAACCTTTTCAGAAGCAACCTCACTTTGCAATACGCTCATAAATCTAATACGTTGGTAACACATTTAGCGTATGTCGATGATATGATATTATTCTCCAATGCTAGCAAAAAAGCAGTGAGGGATATTCACAGTTTAATGGTGGATTTCCAATCTGTATTTGATCTCCTATTTAATGTCAATAAATGCAACTTATACATAAGAAATTTGGTCAATCGCTCTAATGCATGTTGGATTGCCAATTTTACTGGATTCTCTATCTCTACCCTTCATCTTAAATATCTGAGGGTCTTCTTACTTAAAGAAAGGAAGAGACGAATTCAATTTGATGAGGTGGTGGAAAAGGAGCGGAAGAAAATTTTGAATTGAAAAAATAATTTCCTCTTTTGGAGGTAGAATTACGTTGCTTAGGAGTATTTTACATTCTCTCTCTTTATACACTCTTCAAGCTTTCCAACTCAAGAAAAGTACTCTTTTGAGCCTCGAAAAATGTTTTAATAAGTTTTTATGAGTGGGGAATCATTCTAGTAGAAGATAGATGCCTTGAAATAATATTTGCAAACCACTTTATACGGGTGGTTTGGGCTTCAAATCTTTGCACCATATTGTTGATATTAATGTTTTTAAACAATGGTTCAATCTTCAGAAAGGTGATTCCTTGCGGGTCTTTTTTATGCATGGGAAATATTGTCACTCCTCTCATCTGGCATTGAACAATTGGCGGTTAGGAGATTCCACTATGTGGAAGAGAATGTTTCACATTAGAGATTGGGCAAAGGATTTCATTTATTGGGAGGTGGGGAGTGGAAACATTTCCTTTTGGCATGACTGTTGGTCCCATGTTATGCTTAAAATGAGGGATGTTAGAACTTCAAGTCTTATGGTTTCTGACACTTGGGTGGATGGTCATTGGAATTTTCCTTATCTCCTTAATCTTCTCGGTTTTGAGGGAGCCACTTTTATCTCAACTATTTCTATTGAGCCTCATTTGCAAGATACTCCTACTTTGAAACTTCCAATGTCATGCTCCACTACCAAATCTTTATATTCTGTTTTACATAATTTTCGAAAGCTCCCTTGGGGATAGGGGGTGTGGAGTTGGGCTTTAACTCCCTCTATGTCTTTCCTGGCTTGGCAGATTTTCTATTTTGTTACTCCTTGTGATGATATCTTAAAAATGAAGGGGTTGAGACTTGCTTCACGTTGTTGTTTGTGTACCTCGGCGGAGGAGACTGTTAACCATATTTTATTTTCTTGCCCCTTTTCAATTTACATTTGGAGGAAGGTTGGCATGTGGTTTGGTCCTATTGTGAATCCAGAGCAGAATCTCTTGTTTACCATTATGATTTGCAATCCAGATCGAAAACAGAAACATTTGTTGCAAGTCTACATGTATATTATATGCTAGTTTATTTGGATAGCTCGTAATGATATTATAAATGAGGGTAAAGCCATTCAGAATAAAATGGTTTTTACTAATATTATTGTCTATATTAATAAACTTTGGAGAACGGGTAATGTTAAACAAAGCCTTCTTTTCGGACATTAATTATTTTTTGTCTATGGGGCATGCGGTTATGGCAGAGAGGAGATCTCCTCTTCTTCTTGTTTTGGTGAGATGGAGGTCACCTCCCAGGGGTTGGATAAAGTTTAACATTGATGGGAGTTGGAAATCTAGCAGTGCGGGCTGCGGGGGTATTGCTAGAAATTGTGCAGAGAACTGTATTCTTTTCTTTTCTTCCCCATCTTACGCTGATACTCCTTTGGAGGCGAAGGCGGAGGCTCGGGCAATTTTGATGGCTGTCATAATAGCACACTCTCGGGCTTATTATATTTGAATGTGATAATCACATCTTTGTTGTCATTTTTGTCAAGAGTGTCGAGGCCCTTGGGACATCCTCCATTATATTAAGAGGATTAAATGCTTAATTACTAATATGAATGTCATATGGAGCTTCAATTATCAGGAGGGAAATCAACCTGCAAACTGGCTTTCTAGCTTGGGTAGCGCCTCTAATAACTGTTGGGCGGGTTCTGATCCCCCCCCTCCCTCAAACATTTTGCTGGTTGGTGACAAGATGAATGCCCTATATGTACGTCGAAGTGTTTCCTCTTAGCTTGATTATCTATTTGGTGGTGTGGTTTGGCATTGGATATCAATTGGGTTGTCCTAACATCTCCGTTCCTACCACAGTGGCTCTAGGTTGGGGCAGTTTTGGCCGCTCAACAGACACTTATGGTGCTATCTACTTTTGGATTTTGTGGTACTTTTTTTTTGTGTCAGCCTTTGCACCTGAGTTTACAGGTTTTATTGGCTTCATTAACTTAATCTCTACTTTCACGAGTCCTCTCTCTTTTACTGCCCTTTACTACTGCAGTTTTTCTCGTGGAGAGCTGATGTTTGTGAAGTTGATGTCGCTTAGAGCTCCTCACTTCGTTTGTGTTCTCTTTTTTTAATTTTTTGTTGTACATCTTTTGTGGGGTATACAATTACTTTGGTATACTGGATTTATTATCCTTTTTTTGGTACACTTTTTTTACTTTTATCTTTTTGGTGTGGAGTTGTAACGTGGATAAAGGAACCCCTATGTTTTTTTATTTTAGACAGGGATCCTTATTCCATCATTGTGTAAGTGCTACGGCGTCCCCTGGAAGCGACGCGCTGTATAGCTTGAATACAGTGAAAAGTGTGCAAGGGCCGCTACCTTAAATAAGCAATGGTTCTTACATTACGGGCGAATGAGGGTAAAGAAGTTAGTCCATGAAACTAATGAAACTAATATTAGGATAGGATCTTGGAATATAGGTACTCTCAATGGTAAATTAATGGAATTAGTTGATATTATGATTCATAGGAAAATTAATATTTTATGTATTCAAGAAACTAAGTGGGTTGGAGAAAAGGCTAAGGAGATTGATAATTTAGGTTTTAAACTTTGGTATTCTGGTAAGAGTCGCACTAGAAATGGTGTAGGTGTAATTATAGATAAGAGTTTGAAAGATAATGTTGTAAAAATTAATAGAGTTGACGATAGAATTATAGTCCTTGAGATTATCATTGATACTAAGATTTTTAATATTATAAGTGTTTATGTTCCTCAAAGAGGTTTAGATACATAGTCTAAAGATAAATTTTGGAATGACTTAGAAGACTTAATACAAATGATACCTATTGAAGAAAAAATTTTTATTGGAAAAGATTTAAATGGATATGTCGGTAGAGTGGTAGAAGATTTTAGAAATATTCATGGTGGCTATAGTTTTGGAGTAACTAATGAATAAGGTAGAGCTATTTTAGATTTTACTTTAGCGTATGATTTTGTTATTACTAATATTTTATTCAAGAAAAGAGATGAATATCTTATTATTCATAAGAATGGATCTAACAAAACATAAATTGATTATTTTCTTATAAGAAGAAAAGATCGTCGTGATTGTAAAGATTGTAAGATCATTCCAAGTGAAAATTAAAGTACCCAACATCATTTATTAGTTTTAGATTTTAAGATTAAGAGTTGTAAAATAAAAAATACTAGGACTCATCATTGTAGAATTAGATGTGGAAACTTAAAAAACACAAATAAAATTATTTTTATGGGTAAAATTCAAGATTTCAAAATTTAGGATATTCATGAAGAATCAAATGTGATGTGGGATAAAGCAACAAACACTATTAAACAAGTAGCAAATATGTGCTTGGAGAATCAAAAGAAAAAGTATTTGCAAATAAAAATAGTTGGTGGTGGAATAATAATGTACAAGAAAAGATAAAATATAAAAAGTTATGTTATAAAAATTGGTTTAAATGTAAAAACTTAGAGAACTGGGAAAAATATCAAACGGTCAGCAAGGAGTCTAAAAAAACAATCTGGGACGCTAAAAATTCTGCTTTTAATGATCCTGATATAAGATTAGATACTGAGGATGAAAAATATATGTATAAACTAGCCAAACAAAGAGAAAAGAAAAGTAAAGATTTANTTCTACAAAATCGATAGAAAAGATTTTTAATTTTACGTTTTTCTCCTTTCTAAATTATACGTATCATACACTTATTTTACTTTAATTACTTATTGCACCCATTCCTAATTAAATTTTGACCAAACAAAGACCTCAGCCCATTCTTCACTCTCTACTCTCTGATCCATCCTTCTCATTCTCTCTTCTTCTATTCTCCCCTTCTCTTCCCTACTCAGATCCTTGCAACATTCTACACGAAAGAAAAAAGAAAATTGTGATAAAGAGCTCACAAGAGATGGCATGGGAGGGACCTACAATCTGTGGAAGCAAAGGAGTCGCACGGTAGCTCGCAGGATAAGGAATCCGTGGGACTGGAGGTGAAGACAATGTGAGCCCCTTGGATAAGGAACCGATCAAACCACTAGCATATAAAGGAAAAAAAATCATATGACCCACAGTTTTAAAGCAAAAAGAAGGAGAAATGGAATTTAACATTTTCTACAATTTAGAGCTTCCAATTTGATGAAATCCTGGTAAAATTTTACTCCCAATTCACATTCTTCCATCTCCAATTGCCCACCTCACTGTCACACTTCTCTTTTTATTCATAACTCTTCTCACACTCTCTTCAATTCCCTCATCTCTCTACTTCTTTCCCAATCTCCCTCTTTCTCTCTTTTTTTTTGCTCTAGGACGGGGCCGGCATGACGACCCCGTCAAAGTCATACTATACCTAGACTTACCCCTCACTTAGATGCTAGGTTAACACACCTTTCGTTAAATGGTGTGCTAGGCTATGACTTAGGGTGCTAGGTAGCCTTTTTGATACTTGGCTATTGTTCTCTGTTGGATTGATTGCCCTAGCCAGGTATCTTTCTTTTGCATTATTCTTGTGATGTGATTGCATGTTGCATATATGTGGTCGTGTGTTAGGGCGTTCTTCTGCAGGGAGTCGTGTCTAATTTTATACACACACAGGTACCGCTATGGGGGGAGCAAGTAATGATTTCTGATTCTTTTGCTTGCGGGTGCTATTAGCCCCCCCACCTTTAAGGCATGACTCATGATACGTTATGTGCATGTGAGTTTTCCCGCTGACACTTATTTTCAAGCAGGATTGAGTTTTTTTTTTTCTCTATATACTTTTTAGAGTCTAGGAGAGTTCTGTAACAGAGATAAGATACGGGCACGGGTTCTGAGACATTAGCACGGGAACCACGTGAAGGGGACCAGGAGCAGATGCTCGTGCCCCATATCATAATTCTGCATTTTATATTGATGTATATATGCGGAGCCCGGCCACCTTTTTCCTTTCTGGGATATGTTGCAAACCCAACGGCACCGGCCTGTTTATTATTTTAACTTGGCTTATTTTATCTTTTGCATCATGTTGCATATCTGCACTTACATGTGTTTTTTTTTCTTTCTGTTTTTATCTGGGATTTCATGATATAACATAGGCTCTTTAGTATTTAAATTCTAAAATTTCTATAAAATCCTAAATTAAATATTCAAGATAATTAAAATTTAGGATTAAAATATTCAGGATCTAAAAATTGTAACTTTTACTTTATGCATATATTAATAGAGCCTCCACAATACTTAGGACTGTTCTAAATAACTACATTCATATTTGCGTGTCCCGAGAAAGAGTCCATTTACTTTTTCAACTTGACTGGCTCAGCATGCCTTCATATAGGTGGTTGTCTAGTGCGCCTAAGATGTTAGAAGGCTCCTCGACCCAGACGGGATAAAGTCCTTTTGTTTGGAGAGTTTTCCAGCTTTGTAGCTGAATCTCCACTTCTCTTTCTTTTTTGAGGCATCTTTGCTATTTTGACAGGTATAAGTCCCACCTCTTGGAGCCCCAACTTGTAGTCATAGGATAGAGTTTCCTTCCTTTGACCTTAGGGCTACCGAGGTTCCCATGGATAATGTAATTCACGGATTGTTGACCGGGGATCTCAGGTTGTGTTGGGTCGAATACATTCACAACCAGGTAGACTTAGGGTCCTAGTAGCTGTGTATGACGGGTCCGTGATACCCCGACCCAGTTACAACTACCTTTTAGGATCACTCTACCTTCCTTTTTGTTGAGCACTTTTGAGCCCTGTCGCTCCTTGGCCCCGTTGATATCACATTGACGGCCCGATACCAATGAGCTGCCGCCCATTTGGGATATGACGATTTGTCCTCTGCCCTTTGGCTCGGACGTGCTTTGACGTATTGGGATATCCCCGTGAAGATAATTTAGGCTAGTCCGTGGGCCTCGTGTGTTGATTAGTCACTACCCATTTGGGATGTGAGAGACTCATTCTCTACACGATTGTTTAGCGTAAGCTTTGAAGCATTGGGATTGTTCCCACACGGAATAACCTTTCTTTGGTTGCCTATACCCCAGGTCTATGTTAATATGAAGCGAAACTCCTTTTATCGAGAGTATTTTTGGGTATTCCCCATGATGTAATTAACCAGTAGAAACATGTTCCTCTGGGAGTGCTCTTGACCCCAGAACAGGTACATACACCTGACTCTCTGGTTATAGGTAGTCTATGTAGATACTTCTTTCGCAGATATTGGTTTAAGTTGTCTCCGCTCGATCTTGTTTGGGCAGACATTCTTAACATATCTTTGCGAAGTTTACACGTTTTACTTTTTCTCTTGTTTGTCTCTTTGTCGTATGTCCCTTTTATTTGGTTCTTCTCCTATTCGAATCATTTCTATGATTCGGGAGGGAGATTTATTCGAACGGGGGAAGTATACGACGATCGACAAGATGACGACTCCTTTTTAAATAAAAAAGAAAAAAATGAACGGAAACAATTGCTCTAACAAGATTTGGTTGTTTTGGCAGAAGCATATCACAGTCGATGTCCTTATTGATTATAGACAGTTTGTGCACACTTTCTAACTGGGATGTTTTTTGTGATGTTCATGCTAAAGTTAAGAGGGCAGAGCAGAGGGTCAGTCTCCTTCAAGCTCTTGATGAATCATCTGATGATATTATCCATGAATTACAGGAAGTTAATAAAGACTTATTGGAAGTCTCCCATTGGGAGGAGGAATTGTTGCAACAAAAAGCTGGGGAAACCCATTTTTCTCAAGATGATCGAAACACAAAATACTTCCATGGTTGCATTAAACAAAGACGAGCCAATAATACTACTGTGTGGATCAAAAATGATGAGGGGAGTTGGATTACTGGGGATGAGGAGATTGGGGAAAGCGTGGTTCTTTACTTCTCTAAACTCTTTGAGTTTCAGGAGAACTCGGGCTCAATTGATTCCTCCTTATTTGATGATATACGCATCATATGGTGGATCTCGATCTTTGTAGTGTTCCTTCGGATGAGGAAATCTATTCTACTCTTCAGGACATTAACTACAACAAGTCACCTCTGCTTACTATATTAAATGTTGGAGTATTGTTAAGGATAAGGTGGTGGAAGCTATACAGAATTTTTTTAAGGGGGAGACTCCTGAAAAATATTTCTCTGCCGCTACTATCATTCTTATTCCTAAAAATACTCAAAAAAGCTCTTGGGATCATTTCAGACCTATTTCTCTGACTTCTGTCATATCTAAGATGATTAGTAAAATCTTGATCAGACGTATTCAACCTCATCTCCACAAGTTAATTTCCTTAAATCAATCTGCCTTTATTCAAGGACGATGGATCACGGATAATATTATGTTTGCACAAGAACTCATTTTGGATATTGATAAAAAATGTAGAGGGGGAAACATGATCACTAAATTGGATGTTCGCAAGGTTTATGACTTTGTTAGTTGATAGTTTATATTGAAGGTGATTAAAGCTAGGGGCTTTTCCTAGAATTTTTGCAAAATCATTCTCTCTTGACTCCATTGCAATAAATACAGCATACTCATTAATAGTCAATCCAGAGGCTTCTTTAGTGTGGGGCATGGGATAAAACGGGGTGACCTCTTATCTCCTACTATTTTCATTTTAATATTTGATTATCTTTCTCGCCTTTTAAATAACCTTTTCAGAAGCAACCTCACTTTGCAATACGCTCATAAATCTAATACGTTGGTAACACATTTAGCGTATGTCGATGATATGATATTATTCTCCAATGCTAGCAAAAAAGCGGTGAGAGATATTCATAGTTTAATGGTGGATTTCCGATCTGTATTTGATCTCCTATTTAATGCCAATAAATGCAACTTATACATAAGAAATTTGGTCAATCGCTCTAATGCATGTTGGATTGCCAATTTTACTGGATTCTCTATCTCTACCCTTCCTCTTAAATATCTGGGGGTCTTCTTACTTAAAGAAAGAAAGAGACGAATTCAATTTGATGAGGTGGTGGAAAAGGTGCGGAAGAAAATCTCGGATTGAAAAAATAATTTCCTCTTTTGGAGGTAGAATTACGTTGCTTAGGAGTATTTTACATTCTCTCTCTTTATACACTCTTCAAGCTTTCCAACTCAAGAAAAGTACTCTTTTGAGCCTCGAAAAATGTTTTAATAAGTTTTTATGAGTGGGGAATCATTCTGGTAGAAGATAGATGCCTTGAAATAATATTTGCAAACCACTTTATACGGGTGGTGTGGGCTTCAAATCTTTGCACCATATTGTTGATATTAATGTTTTTAAACAATGGTTCAATTTTCAGAAAGGTGATTCCTTGCGGGTCTTTTTTATGCATGGGAAATATTGTCACTCCTCTCATCTGGCATTGAACAATTGGCGGTTAGGAGATTCCACTATGTGGAAGAGAATGTTTCACATTAGAGATTGGGCAAAGGATTTCATTTATTGGGAGGTGGGGAGTGGAAACATTTCCTTTTGGCATGATTGTTGGTCCCATGTTATGCTTAAAATGAGGGATATTAGGACTTCAAGTCTTATGGTTTCTGACACTTGGGTGGATGGTCATTGGAATTTTCCTTATCTCCTTAATCTTCTCGGTTTTGAGGGAGCCACTTTTATCTCAACTATTTCTATTGAGTCTCATTTGCAAGATACTCCTATTTGAAACTTCCAATGTCATGCTCCACTACTAAATCTTTATATTCTGCTTTACATAATTTTCGAAAGCTCCCTTGGGGAGAGGGGGTGTGGAGTTGGGCTTTAACTCCCTCTATGTCTTTCCTGGCTTGGCGGATTTTCTATTTTGTTATTCCATGTGATGATATCTTAAAAATGAAGGGGTTGAGACTTGTTTCACGTTGTTGTTTGTGTAACTCGGCGGAGGAGATTGTTAACCATATTTTATTTTCTTGCCCCTTTTCAATTTACATTTGGAGGAAGGTTGGCATGTGGTTTGGTCCTATTGTGAATCCAGAGCGGAATCTCTTGTTTACCATTATGATTTGCAATCTGGATCGAAAACAGAAACATTTGTTGCAAGTCTACCTGTATATTATATGCTGGTTTATTTAGATAGCTCGTAATGATATTATAAATGAGGGTAAAGCCATTCAAAATAGAATGGTTTTTACTAATATTATTGCCTATATTAATAAACTTTGGAGAACGGGTAATGTTAAACAAAGCTTTCTTTTCGGACATTAATTATTTTTTGTCTATGGGGCCTGCGGTTATGGCAGAGAGGAGATCTCCTCTTCTTCTTGTTTTGGTGAGATGGAGGTCACCTCCCAGGGGTTGGATAAAGTTTAACATTGATGGGAGTTGGAAATCTAGCAGTGCGGGCTGCGGGGGTATTGCTAGAAATTGTGCAGAGAACTGTATTCTTTTCTTTTCTTCCCCATCTTACGCTGATACTCCTTTGGAGGCGAAGGCGGAGGCTCGGGCTATTTTGATGGCTGTCATGATAGCACACTCTCCTAGATGGCAATTTATTATATTTGAATGTGATAATCACATCTTTGTTGTCATTTTTGTCAAGAGTGTCGAGGCCCTTGGGACATCCTCCATTATATTAAGAGGATTAAATGCTTAATTACTAATATGAATGTCATATGGAGCTTCAATTATCAGGAGGGAAATCAACCTGCAAACTGGCTTGCTAGCTTGGGTAGCGCCTCTAATAACTGTTGGGCGGGTTCTGATCCCCCCCCCCCCTCCTTCAAACATTTTGTTGGTTGGTGACAAGATGAATGCCCTATATGTACGTCGGGGTGTTTCCTCTTAGCTTGATTATCTATTTGGTGGTGCGGTTTGGCATTGGATATCAATTGGGTTGTCCTAACATCTCTGTTCCTACTACAGTGGCTCTCGGTTGGGGCAATTTTGGCCGCTCAACAGATACTAATGGTGCTACCTACTTTTAGATTTTGTGGTACTTTTTTTTTGTGTCAGCATTTGCACCTGAGTTTACAGGTTTTATTGGCTTCATTAACTTAATCTCTACTTTCACGAGTCCTCTCTCTTTTTCTGCCCTTTACTACTGCAGTTTTTCTCATGGAGAGCTGATGTTTGTGAAGTTGATGTCGCTTACAGCTCTTCACTTCGTTTGTGTTCTTTTTTTTAAATTTTTTGTTGTACATCTTTTATGGGGTATACAATTACTTTGGTATACTGGATTTATTATCCTTTTTTGGGTACACTTTTTTTACTTTTATCTTTTTGGTGTGGAGTTGTAACGTGGATAAAGGAACCCCTATGTTTTTTTATTTTAGACAGGGATCCTTATTCCATCATTGTGTAAGTGCTAGGGCGTCCCCTGGAAGCGACGCGCTGTATAGCTTGAATACAGTGGAAAAAATGCAAGGGCCGCTACACTGGCGCCCGGGTGTAGTGTTAAATAAGCAAGGGTTCCCACATTATCTTAAATAAGCAATGATTCTCACATTACAGGCGAATGAGGGTAAAAAAGTCAGTCCATGAAACTAATGAAACTAATATTAGGATAGGATCTTGGAATATAGGTACTCTCAATNTATTTTATTGTAATCATATGCTTACACTTTATATGGCGCTGACTCTTTGTAAACTTTTTTTCAAACTAAATATTATCAGATTTGTTTGTTATGCTTAACACTGCCGTTGCCGGTCCCAAGCCCGGATGCGAAAAGTGGAGGGTTGCGTTAGGTAGTCGACAGTCAGCGTAAAACTTGTCGAAAAATCATACATGAATCCTTTTGATCATTGTTGTAAGTGCTAGGGCGTCCCCTGGAAGATTTTGATCATTGTGTAAGTGCTAGGGCGTCCCTTGGAAGCGACGCGCTGTATAGCCTGAATAGAGTGTAAGTGTGCAAGGGCCGCTACACCGGCGCCCGGGTGTATTGTTAAATAAGCAAGGGTTCCCACATTACAGACAAATGCGGGTAAAGAAGTTATTCCATAAAACTAATGAAACTAATATTAGGATAGGATCTTGGAGTATAGGCACTCTCAATGGTAAATTAATGGAATTAGNGCTTCAGTTATTTTGGATTTCATTTGGCTTTCACTACTCCTTTAGTTGCTTTTTGGCTTATTGGAATATTTTTGATTAATTTCTTTCACATTGACGAATGCGGGTAAAGAAGTTAGTCCATGAAACTAATGAAACTAATATTAGGATAGGTTCTT
>JXCR01098703.1:122170-148466 GCA_002079205.1 Phalaenopsis hybrid cultivar
CAGTTTGAAAGATAATGTTGTAAATATTAATAGTTGGTGATAGAATTATAGCCCTTAAAATTATCATTGATACTAAGATTTTTAATATTATAAGTGCTTCTGATCCTCAAGTAGGTTTATATATAGAGTCTAAAGATAAATTTTGGAATGACTTAGAAGAATTAATATAAATGATACCTCTTGAAGAAAGAATTTTTATTGGAGGAGATTTAAATGGACATGTCGGTAGAGTGNAATTTTGATGGCTGTCATAATAGCACACTCTCGGGCTTATTATATTTGAATGTGATAATCACATCTTTGTTGTCATTTTTGTCAAGAGTGTCGAGGCCCTTGGGACATCCTCCATTATATTAAGAGGATTAAATGCTTAATTACTAATATGAATGTCATATGGAGCTTCAATTATCAGGAGGGAAATCAACCTGCAAACTGGCTTTCTAGCTTGGGTAGCGCCTCTAATAACTGTTGGGCGGGTTCTGATCCCCCCCCTCCCTCAAACATTTTGCTGGTTGGTGACAAGATGAATGCCCTATATGTACGTCGAAGTGTTTCCTCTTAGCTTGATTATCTATTTGGTGGTGTGGTTTGGCATTGGATATCAATTGGGTTGTCCTAACATCTCCGTTCCTACCACAGTGGCTCTAGGTTGGGGCAGTTTTGGCCGCTCAACAGACACTTATGGTGCTATCTACTTTTGGATTTTGTGGTACTTTTTTTTTGTGTCAGCCTTTGCACCTGAGTTTACAGGTTTTATTGGCTTCATTAACTTAATCTCTACTTTCACGAGTCCTCTCTCTTTTACTGCCCTTTACTACTGCAGTTTTTCTCGTGGAGAGCTGATGTTTGTGAAGTTGATGTCGCTTAGAGCTCCTCACTTCGTTTGTGTTCTCTTTTTTTAATTTTTTGTTGTACATCTTTTGTGGGGTATACAATTACTTTGGTATACTGGATTTATTATCCTTTTTTTGGTACACTTTTTTTACTTTTATCTTTTTGGTGTGGAGTTGTAACGTGGATAAAGGAACCCCTATGTTTTTTTATTTTAGACAGGGATCCTTATTCCATCATTGTGTAAGTGCTACGGCGTCCCCTGGAAGCGACGCGCTGTATAGCTTGAATACAGTGAAAAGTGTGCAAGGGCCGCTACCTTAAATAAGCAATGGTTCTTACATTACGGGCGAATGAGGGTAAAGAAGTTAGTCCATGAAACTAATGAAACTAATATTAGGATAGGATCTTGNTTAAGGACCTAATACCCACCACAACAGTTTGGCTAGTAGTGCTAATAATTAGTCATATTATCCTCTAAATCCCATCAAACAAGTTTTAATATCAAGCCTAGATCACCTCCCAGCCCCTTTATGAATCTAATGGGAGAAAGATTAGCAAATATTTAGAATTTTAATTTGGGTGTTATGGATTCTGATTAAAAGAAGTCAGATCATTATTAATTGGGGACTTGATCAAAAGTAAAACATCTTTTCCTTAGTTTAAGCCCATCACTTGGAAAACCATTCAATTTTGATTAGCTTCCAAATTATGATGATTTAGAAAATTTATAATTTTATTCTTATATGGAAAGGTTACGAGTTAAATAAGCAAGGGCTCCCACATTACGGCACTCAGGTGTAGTGTTAAATAAGCAAGGGTTCCCACATTACGGGCGAATACAGGTAAAGAAGTTAGTCCATGAAACTACTGAAACTAATATTATGATAGGATCTTTGAATATAGGTACTCTCAATGGTAAATTAATGGAATTAGTTGATATTATGATTCATAGGAAAATTAATATCTTNGTTTTAAAAATGAAATACACATTTTTGTGCATAAACACCAAGATGCTATAAATGTAAATATCCAACTTTAGATGTTAGATATGTAAAAGAATAAGTATTGTGTGGTGCATATGTAAATTTCCCTTAAAAAAAATTACTTGCAGTGCGCTTTCATGCTATTGCGTCAACCTTAGCTTAGGAGAGTAATATACATGCACAAGCACTCGCATGTAATGTTAAACTAATATCTTACATATTCACAAATCTACTAAAAAATGATTTTTATGGCTATCAAATTAAATCAAATATAGGGACTCTCAATGGTAAATTAATGGAATTAGTTGATACTATGATTCATAGGAAAATTAATATCTTATGTATTCAAGAAACTAAGTGGGTTGGAGAAAAGGCAAGGAGATTAATAATTTAGGTTTTAAACTTTGGTATTCTAGTAAGAGTTGCACTAGAAATGGTGTAGGTGTAATTATAGATAAGAGTTTGAAAGATAATGTTATAAAAATTAATAGAGTTGGAGATAGAATTATAGCCCTTAAGATTATCATTGATACTAAGATTTTAATATTATAAGTTTTTATGCTTCTAAAGTAGGTTTAGATACAGGGTCTAAAGATAAATTTTGGAATGACTTAGAAGACTTAATAAAGATGATACCTCTTGAAGAAAGAATTTTTATTGGAGGAGATTTAAATGGACATGTCGGTAGAGTGGTAGGTGACTTCAGAAATACTCATGGTGGTTATGGTTTTGGAGTAAATAATGAAGAAGGTAAAACTATTTTAGATTTTTCTTTAGCGTATGATTTTTTTATTACTAATACTTTATTCAAGAAAAGAGATGAGCATCTTTCTACTTATAAGAGTGGATTTAATAAAACTCAAATTGATTATTTTTTTATGAGAAGAAGAGATCAACGCGATTGTAAAGATTGTAAGGTCATTCCAAGTGAGAAGTTAAGTACCCAACATCGTTTATTAATTCTAGATTTCAATACTTAGAGTTACAAAATAAAGAATAAAAGGACTCATCATCGTAGATTTAGATGGAGAAACTTAAAAGACAAATAAAATTATTTTTATGAGTAAATTTTAAGATTTCAAAATTTGGGATATTCATGAAAAAGAAAATGTTTTGTGGGATAAAATAACAAATACTATTAAACAAGTAGTAAAATATGTGCTTGGAGAATGAAAAGAAAACGTTTTTATAAATAAAAATAGTTGGTAGTAGAATAATAATGTGCAAGAAAAGATAAAATATAAGAAGTTATGTTATAAAAATTGGTTTAAATGTAAAAGCTTAGAGAACTGGGAAAAAAAATCAAATGGCCCGCAGGGAGTCTAAAAGAAGAATCTGTGACGCTAAAAGTTATGCTTGTAATGATCTTTATAATTTATTAGATACTAAGGAGGGTAAAAATTATATGTATAAACTAGCCAAACAAAGATAAAAGAAAAGTAAAGATTTAACTCAAGTAAAGTGTATTGAAGAAATCAAAAAGTTCTTTTCTTAGAAAAAGATATTCAACATAGGTGGGTGAGTTACTTTGATAAACATTTTAATGACTTTTCTTGGAAAAAGATATTCAACATAGGTGGGTGAGTTACTTTGATAAACTTTTTAATGAAGTTTCTGATGATATTCAACATAGGTGGGTGAGTTACTTTGATAAACTTTTTAATGAAGTTTCTGAAAATACCGATCAACCTTAGTGATCTTAATATCATGAATAATAATAAAACATTTCATTTTTACCTTCGCATTAGTAAGAAAGAAGTTGAGAAGGCTTTAAGGAAAACTAAGGATGGAAAGTCTATAGGACCTGATGATATCCCAATTGAAGTGTGGAACTATTTTAGAGATTTTGGAGTTTCTTAGCTTACTAAACTCTTTAATATTATTTTAAAAACTAAAAAGATGTCAGAGGAATGGAGGAATAGTATTTTGGCTCCCATTTTAAAGAATAAATGGGATGCACAAGAGTGTTCAAATTATAGAGGAATTAAGTTGATGTGTCATACTTTAATGTTATGGGAAGAGGGTAATTGAACAAGGTTAAGACACATCACAAAGATTTCTCATAATAAATTTGGATTTATGTTAGGCAGGTCTACTATGTAAGCTATACATTTATTGACAGGTTTGATGGAGAAGTTCAAAGATAATAAAGAGAATCTACATATGATTTTTATTGATTTAGAAAAGGCTTACAATAAGGTTCCAAGAGATATTCTTTCTAGTGTTCTTGAGAATAAAGGTGTTGATATGACTTATATTCAAGTCATTAAAGATATGTGTACTAGAGTTGTTACTAGTGTTCAAATTGAATGAGGATTGACCAAATATTTTCCTATTTTTGTTGGATTACATCAGGGATCGTCTTAAAGCCCATATCTTTTTACTTTAGTTATGGATGGTCATACCAGACATCTACAAAAGGATGCACCTTGGTGTATGCTTTTTGCTGATGATATCCTTCTCATGATAAAACGAGAGAAAAAGCCCAGAAAAAACTTGAATTTTGGACGTCTACATTGGAGTCTAAAGGCCTTTATTTAAGTAGAACTAAAATAGAATACATGGAACTTAATTTTAGTAGTAATAGTTCTAGTGACAGAAGTGTGACTTTGGGTGATCAAATTATTAAAAGGTGTGAATGATTTAGATAAGTGACAGAAGTGTGACTTTGGGTGATCAAATTATTAAAAGGTGTGAACGATTTAGATATTGGTCCGTTGTTCAAAGCGATGGTGATTTAGATGGGGATGTTAATAGTAGAATTCAAGTTGGTTGGTTGAAGTGGTGATTTTGGGTGATCAAATTATTAAAAGGTGTGAACGATTTAGATATGGGTTCGTTGTTCAAAGCGATGGTGATATAGATGAGGATGTTAATAGTAGAATTCCAGTTGGTTGGTTGTTCAAAGTGATGCTGATATAGATGGGGATGTTAATAGTAGAATTCAAGTTGGTTGGTTGATTTTTCAAAGTGATGGTAATATAGATGGGGATGTTAATAGTAGAATTCAAGTTGGTTGGTTGAAGTGGAGGAAAGCTTCGGGCCTTTTGTGTAATAGAAAAGTACTGCTTAGACTAAAAGGAAAATTTTATAAGACAGTGGTGAGACCTGCAATGCTCTATGGTGCTGAATGTTGGCCTTTAAAAGAGAAGCATAATAATAAGTTAAGTGTTGCCCAGATGAGAATGATTTGGTGGATGAGTGGCTTTACACTTAGAGATAAAATGCAAAATGAATATATCTGTGATAGGGTTGGTGTAGCTCCTGTGATGGACAATATTAGAGAAAGTCCTCTTAGATGGTTTGGTCACATTAAATGTCGACCATCTGATGATCTGATTAGGAGAGTAGATGTTTTAGATTCGACTTGTGTTAAGAAAGGCAAAGGTAGACCTAGGAAGATTTGGGCTTATTGTATAAAAAAATGATTTTAATTTATTAGAATAGAGATAGACCTAGAAAGACTTGGTCTTATTGTATTAAAAATGATCTTAATTTACTAGAACTAAGTGAAAATATAACACTAAATATGACGCAATGGAGAAAAGGATTCATGTAGTCGACCCCACGTAGTGGGACTAAGGCTTTGTTGTTGATTGTATGGAAAGGTGACAAGTTAGTTTCTACCTTTTTACCCATTATATTTCAATCATCCAAACGTACTTATTAGGATAAAAATTACCAATTTTCCCATTTGTTAATCCTAAATTTTGATGAAGGAACCAAAATCCCAAAATGACCACTTTACCCTTAGGGGTCTCCACCTCATAACGCATGAAGCACCATTCAAATTACTTAAGACATTTTGAAATGCCATATCCATAGAGTAGTTAAAACATCACAACAGAAAAATGTGGTTTTTTATATTTTAATTTAAATAATTATTATTTTAACTTAGAAAAATAGGTTTTTTTTTAAATTAATTTATTTATGTTATCAAAATGAAGTTTTTGGTTTATGAAAAAAATTATTAGAGGTTTCCTTAGGTTAGAGAAATACTTAGAAAAAATTCCATTATTTTTTTAATTAAGTTTTAATCTTTATTTTTTAATTATTTAATGGTTTTTTATGATTTAATTTGAATGGAAAATTTACAAACACCATTTTTATATTCTTATTAAACTTCCGTGAGTCCAAAGAACTCAGAGAAATAAATTTTATATTATTATTATTATTTATTTATTTATTACAATTATTTTAATGAAAAATAAGGGAAATAAATTTTTAAGCCTTTGGAAATTTTTTTTATCTTAGAAAAACTAGGGAAAAAACAATTTAATGTGTCCCAAGTGATCAGGGAACCATAATGAGCATTTTAAAATATTTTTGTATTTTTGGAATTTTTTAATTATTTTTAATTCAAAATAAAGCTCTAAAAATCAAATATTTTATCAAAAATTTCTTTTACTTTTCCTAAGTGCTCTTGATCACAAGTAACTTAGAAAATCACTTTTCATAATTTTCTTAAGTGTATTGAATTTAATATAATTACTTTTTTGCAAAAATATAATGTTTCTTAGAAATTCAACTTTAGTGCTTAAACTTAATCAAATAATTTTCAAATTTTAAAAGGGTTAACATGATTTTTATGCACCATGTGGAATTGATTTTTAACTTATATTTAATTTAAATAAATTAATATAAGAAATATAAATTTAATTAAAAAATAGAAATTTACAGAAATTATCAAACCATTATAACATTTTTCCTAGAGTTCCCTTACCATAGAAAACCTGCTAAAGTTTGTCCCATATTTTTTCAAGTGATATTTCAATTTATATAATTAAAATAAGCCAAAATAGCCACTTAACTTGAAAATTAGGGTTGGAAACACAAAGATGTCCTCTGACCTTGGAACATAACCTCTGTCATGAGGAACAAACCCTCAAATATTCAAGCCATGGTAAGCAATGCTTAGCCATAATGAATTAAAATACCATAGAGAGTATTTAATTAATTAAAAATTGATGAGTTGTCAAATAATTTTTATTTTTGTTCCACATTATTCTCCTCTGTTGACCGAGAAAGGGAGTATTTTTAATTTATTTTTATGATTTTACTATGAAAAGGTATGGATTTTTTAATTTCTAGTCATTTAAATAAATTAGAAAATCTTGATTTTTCTATTTATCCATTGTGGCACCACCTCATCCTACGGCGCGTCGAGCTTTACACGCAGCACTATGTCATTCAATGCCGCCAGCCACCTCTGTGCCACGCGTCTTGCGGTTCGCCTATCATCTCCTCTTCTGGCTCCATCGTGACCATCCATGGAATAAATGCGCGATCGAACAACTCTCTGTCATCGTCCCCAAGTGTCCAAACCAGAGAACCATTCACATTAAAACCTTAAGATCTTCGTCTAGACTCAACCAAATCTCATGGGTTTTGTTTCTAAACCTTCATCTACTCAAGACGTGTCTATCCATATGGTTAATCAAGCATGAAATCAAGCCATTACTCATGAAGAATCAAAATAAGCTCGGGTTAGGGTTGAGGCTCAATACCTTTGTCTGAGAGGGGAGGCCTCAATCAGATGGTTGTGGAAGCTTTGATTCTGTCCAACAAACCTCCAGATGAACTCTTAGGCTTTGGTAAATTGTCTAACTATGAGTTCGATCAAGTTTGATTTCAAGAGTTGATCAAAGTTTATGCTAGGGGATCTCTGTGATGGGGCTTTTGTGAGGAATCAAATCCTCTCACTCTGGTGATGGTGTGGGCATGGTTAATTGAATTTTAGTGGACTATGGAGGTGTGGGGAAATTATTCCTGATTTTAGGGCAAATTTCAGTAAAGAAATTAGCTCTATGGGATAGTTGTGAGTGGTTGAGAGCAAGGGGGCTGAACTTGAGACGGTTTGGAGAGGTTATGGTGAGATTTTGGTAGAGCTTCCCCAAGGTTTCCAAGCTCTCACTCTTTGTCCAGGTAAAGGTCAATTTAACGCCATGGCTACCTGGTGGAGAGGTTTGATGGGTGCTAAAGCTTGCTGAGGTGGAGGGAAGAAACACACAAGTATCCAATTGGAGTGAGCAAAGTCAGGGAGGTTTAATTTTGGCCATTTGGGCTCCCTTGAGTTGGCTGTTTCCAGCGGTTGAGGTGGTGACTGACCAGGGTTTAGTCTTTTCTTGGCTCAGGTAGGTCAGGGGGTGGCTAATTATGATTAACTACCAAGGGTAAGGAATGATGGCAAAGATATTTCAAGTTTAGGCCAAATATGGGTGAAATCCCTTAAATTAGGGGACAACTGGTCCATAGCTCCTCTAGGGTGGGCTAGGTGAGTCTAGCTTAGTCACTAGGGTCAATAAGTTTGCTGTAAAATCTTTGGCTTGATCAATTTGGCATGGCTTGGTAAATTTTTGTGCATGGGTTTAATTTTGGTCAAATTGGCTTAAATTTGGCTTTGGGTTAGGCTAGCCATGATATTAGACTCATTTGATTGAGAAATGTGGTGTGGATGATTGTCACAAAGAGTTTAGAAAAAGATTTTGAGTGATTTTGAATTGATTTGATGGGTCAATTTGAAGGATTTTAAGCATTTGATCAAATTGAAGATGTGGGTTGGACTTGGGTTTAGTTATAGCTAGAGTTGGGTCAAGTCCAAATTGATAGTTCAAAATGGTCTAGGGGGGTGTTATGAAGAGTTCTCAACATTAATTGGGTGTCAATTTTAGGATTTGGGCATTGAATTTGGTGACATTTGCAGACATGGCTAAAATTGGGGTAAAATTGGGGGTTTTGGTCCAGTTGGTTTTGAGTAAAATTGGGGTTATACCAAGACCAATTGAAGAATTAATTTGGTATGTGGAAGTTTTTTGAAGAGTTTATGATGCAAAATTGAGGCAATTGGATAGATTTGGTGTTCAATTCAGGGAGATTTTGATTTTGGGTCAAACTGGGGCTTTTTGACTTGGGCTAAAATTGAGCTACAATGTGGATCAATTGGGCTTGGATTTGGTTTGAATTGAGTTTTATCATGATGAATTTGAGTTTAGAATTGAAATTGGAGAAATTTTGGATCAACTTGGTGGACATTTGGGGTGAATTAGGGTAATTGGGTCTTTAAAGATAATTTGGGGCTTTTGGTCAAAATTGGCAAAATTTCTCAAATTGAGTTCAATTGAAGAGTCCAAATTGATTTTGGGGACATTTGAAATGATTTTGACTATTTTGGGAAAGTTTGGGCCACCAAGGGTATTTTGGTAATTTTGGCAATTTGAGGGGTATTTTAGTAATTTTGGGATGTTGTGGGCAATTTGGGTAGTTTCAAATGGTTTGAGATGATGTTTGAACAAATTTAGATATTTTGGGTGAAAATGGGAATTTTGGAGCTTCAAGGGCAATTTGGTAAATTGGGTAGATTACGGGGCAAAAGGCTAAGTTTGATATTTTGGTGAAATTGAGATGCCGACCACCCTATTTGATGGACCAATGGAATCTCCATTTGGCTCCTCTATGTACTGGTCTTATCTAAACTATAGCCTAGGGCTAGTGGGTCTAGGGGACCATCTACATGAGTCTCCCAAAGCGTTAAGGGGTCAAAGCTAGGTAGGCCTAGGCTTAAGGTAGTGAGTAACAGTGTAATGTCCAAGTGTGTGAGTGAGAGCAACCAAGACCACACCACCAGAGGGTTTACCTTAAACCTATCTCAAAGATTTATGTATAGAATGCTTTACTCCATTTAAGTTGTTCAAACCTATCTCAAAGATTTGGGTAGAGAATTAGATGCCTTACTCTATTTAAGGTGGTCTTATGCCGATCTTGAAAGATGAGAATAGGATGTGTTACTCCATTTAAGGTGGCTTTAAACCTATTTAGAAGATATGGGTAGAGAATCGGAAGCCTTACTCCATTTAAGGTGGTCTTAAACTGATCTCAAAAGATAAGAATAGGATGCCTTACTCCATTTAAGATATTTGAGTATAGGATGCCTTACTCCATTTAAGATGGTCTTAAACCTATCTCGAGAATATGGGTAGAGAATCAGATTCCTTACATCATTTAAGGTGGTTTTAAACCGATCTCGAAAGATGAGAATATGATGCTTTACTCCATTTAAGGTGGTCTTAAACCTATCTTGAAGATATGGGTAGAAAATCAGATGCCTTACTCCATTTAAGGTAGTCTTAAATTGATCTTGAAAGATGAGAATAGGATGCCTTACTCAATTTAAGGTGACTTTAAACCTATCTCGAAGAATTGATAATAGGATTCCTTACTCCATTTAAGGTGGTCTTAAACCTATCTCGAAGATATGTGTCACATTTAGTGAGAAAGCTCTGAGATTCACATCCAACCGAAGTGGTATCGAGAAAAATATATCTGTCACACTAGGAACGAAAGCTCTAAGTTTCATATCCAACCCAAGTGATGACAAGGCAAATACCTGCTACGTTGGGGAGGAAAGCACTGTCACTCACATCCAACCTAAGAGGTAGCGGGAAAATATATTTGTCATACTACGAAGGAAAGATCTGGGACTCATATCCAACCCAACCAGTGATAAGGAAAATATACCTGCTACGTTGGGGAGGAAAGTGTTGGGACTCACATTCAACCCAAGTGGTAGCAAGAAAATATATCTGTCACACTAGGAATGAAAGTTGTGGGACTCATATCCAACCTAACTGGTGAAAAGGGAAATTCCTGCTATGTTGGGGAGGAAAGTACTGGGACTCACATCCACCCAAGAGGTAGCAAGAAAATATATATGTCATGCTAGGAAGGAAAGCTCTGGGACTCATATCCAACCTAAATGGTGACAAGGGAAACATGTGCTACATTGGCAAGGAAAGTGCTAGGACTCACATCCAACCCAAGAAGTAGTGGGAAAATATGTCTGTCATGCTAGGAAAGAAAGCTTTAGGACTCATATCCAACCTAAATGGTGACATTGGAAATATATGCTACGTTGGGGAGGAATGTACTGGGACTCACATCCATCCCAAGAGGTAGCAAGAAAATATATTTGTCATGCTGGGAAAGAAAGCTCTAGGACTCATATCCAACCCAAATGGTGATAAAGGAAATATCTGCTATGTTGAGGAGAAAAGCGATGAGACTCACATTCAACCCACGAAGTAGTGGGAAAATATATCTTTCACACTAGGAAGGAAAGCTATGGACTCATATCCAACCCAAGTGGTGACAATGAAAATAACTACTATGTTGGGGAGGAAAGCGCTAGGACTCACATCGAAACCAAGAGGTAGTAGGAAAGTATATCTGTCACACTAGGAAGGAAAGCTTTAGGACTCTTATCCAACCCAAGCGGTGACAAGAAAAATATATCTGAATCTCGGTACTGACCCTAAGAACAACATGAAAATAGTGTAGAGAATTTATGGAGATAAGCTCATAGATATATGACATGTGAAGATTGACATTGGTGAGGAAAATTTGTAAGATTTTGTGTAGAGTGTGAAACTCCGAGGGAATGTGAAGAAATTGGTGACACAAGGATAGTTGTGTTACACAAGCAAAGAGTAAGAAACCTTGAACTCAAGAGAAACAAACTCAACAAAATTTATCATTTTCTTTTCTTGTTGTTTTTATCACATTTAATTATCAAAGTATGTTTTCAAAATATATATTTCATTGATTGATTTTAAAAAACAAGTTGAAATTTTAACATCGAATTTTTGTTATATTATTCATTGTTCATTGTAATTCAAAACCAATGTATGGTTCCACAGCTCCTTATTAATCGCATAAAAGGACAATTTGACAAATAAGTTGAAAACTGAAAGAAATTTCATTAATCTGCTTTAAACAGGTGTTACAGACTGAGTGCATGCTGAAAGCACCAAAAAAGACAATCTGTTAAATATATCTAAAACATCATATGCTGAGTACATATCACATATGTTGCCCTACTGCAGTACAAAAGGTAACAAAAAACTGTCTATCTGTCCTCTGTGAGGCGAGCTCCTGATATAACTAACCTATTAAGTCACGCTCCAGGACAAGAATTCTTTTTATGTGTACTTAGAAGTGCAACCATCTCATAGCTCGTACACACGCAGCTCCTCTAGCTTTGGATCTAGTTGGAACCCATATGGCATCATGTTATTGTCCATCCTTATGAAAGTTACGTGTTGTACCCCTAGAATGCAGTGCTTGACGAGCCCTACTCCATTTCCTTTAATAATCAGTACTGAACCTATCGGTAGTGGAATCTCACCAGATCCCCTAAACTCCTCATGGCCGATAATGTCAATTTGTTTCCCGAATAGTATACTGCTTTTACTCATGAAGGACACTGTGCAGAAGGGCCTCACAAAATCATGATGGTCTATGTGTGGGGGAATGCAATCTCCTTCATCGTAGATGTTGATTATACAACTGTTTGGAATGCAATTGGTTAGTAGTATGCTTCATCTAACCATCTTCTTGATCATCCTCTTTATCTCAGAATGCATAGAATCCACCTCATCATTTATTAAGATACCTGGAAGGTCCATTGACTATCTTTAACAACCACATTGGATGGTTATCCTGCCCTTTCTGCGCATCCACTTTTGTGTTTCTGAATAAGTTCTCTCCATTAGACCTGCTCGACCTCTGTATCTCAGGTCAAAAATGCAGTCTAGAATTCTTTTTCATTGTTTTTCATAGAATACTCCTGTATGCAACTCCAGGCCTTCCAGAATATTGACAAATTTTCCTTGTATTTCCTTATAGAATTCAAATTCTTGTCTTTTAACTCTTTTCATCTTTTCCAATTCTACTGTAGGGATCCTCTAAGATCGTCAAGGCAGCTCCCTCATCTCCACATCTGTAGGATACCATGTCTGACTTGGCTCCGTAGGTAATGGAATATATGAATCAATATTTGAGTAAACTGTCTCCTGACATCCCGTGTCCATGGCTATGAATTCCTTAAAAGAAATATAGTGATCTAAATAAAGAACATTGCATGTTGGGCAATCCATGAATGCTACTTTGGTTGTTTCTTGTATAGGAACCTTGACGTTGCACATCGGGCAAACTCTGTAAAGTTCATCTGGTACTACTGGTAGTATCTGGTCTGCAGAAAATTCAAACTCGTCCTCCATAGCCAGCATACTAGTTGAAGTCTCTCTTATACAAGGATCGTAAATTTTCCCCTCAGGAATTGGGATGAGTGTATTTTCTGCCTCCTTCATGCGCCTCTTTTCTTCTCGTAGAAAAGCTCTATGTTTGCACCATTATTATTTCGGCGTTGAGTTTTTTCTTAATGGTGCATTCGACACCCTTTCTTCATCTGCACCAATTAGATCCTCTGTTGGTGTGGTTATCATAAACGGTAAATGGCTAGTCACCTCCCTCAAATCATGTTTTGTTATCACTTTCTTCCTCTTCGGAGATGAGTCTTCTTTAGTACTGATCCTCAATAGTGATGGTAGCCCTTCCTTCTTTTGGCGGCTGACTATGTCCATTAGGGAACCCTCATAGTTTACATTGACCTGACCAAAGTATAAGTTAAAATCTATGATGCCACCCTGAGCTGCCATTTCTCTGTTCAGTGCGAGATTTAAGTCATCTCTAAAGGTGAAAATCAGCTTTCATCCCGACATTTTTCTGCAGAAGACAGAAAAATATCAATGCGCTGAAATTCAGCATGAACAAGAACAAAATTAAGCACTTATTAAACAAAAAATTTAATTTGGACAGGTGCAAATTTCTTATTTAATTTATTTTTATTTAATGGAATTTTAAAATTAGAGAAAAAAGGAGAGAATTAAAGTGAACAAATTCTAAAATTTTCAATTTATTGAGGTTAATTTATTACAACATTTTTGACCCAGTCATAGATGTTTGGTCAAATAAATAACCCCAAAATAATCAAAATGTTAAAAATTTGGTTTCAAGAAGCGTCACGTCGGGTAATATATCTTCAACTAGCGGCCATTGACTGGCAGCATAGATCTTTCGCTTCATAAATCCACCAATTGGTAAGCTCCTCCTAAGTAAACTTCCTTTATGACGAATGATCCCTCCAAAGTTTGTTCAAAATTTTTACCTATCTTGCGCTGTGCAAGAATAAGTTTTTTGAGAACGAGAACAAGGTCACCAACTTTGAACGCCCTCGGGCGGACCAATTTGTCATGAGTCTACACCATCCTTGCTTGGTAAAGCTTAAAATGTTATTGTCCTTCTAGTCGTTTCCCCTTGAGAATTTCTAATCCTTCAAGTCCGACTTTTGCACTTTTTCTAGTTGTAATTTGGTTGGTAACGACGACTCTGAGAGATGGTGTCTAAACCTCTAGTGGTAGTACGGCCTCAGACCCGTACACGAGTGCGTAGGGTGTACATTGAGTGGGTGTTATGAACGTTGCCTGGTGGGCCCACAAAGCTTCTAATAGTTTATTATGTCAATCTCTTTTGCTTTTGTCCAATCTTTTCTTTAAGATTTGCCCGAGTGTCTTGTTAAAGGCTTCGGCCAGTCTGTTTGCCCTGAAATAGCAAATTGTAGAGTACCTCCAGTCTATCCCATGTATTTTGATGAAGTTGTTGATCTTTGTGCTCTTAAAGGCATTTTCATGGTTGAGAATCATTTTGCGTGGTACACCAAAATGATAGACAACTTGACTTTTAAAAAATTACAGAACATGTTGTGTTGTAACCTCTCGTAATGACACTGCTTCTGCCCACTTAGAGAAGTAATCAATAGCGGCAAGAATGAATCTATGTCCCTTAGAGGATGGAGGGTCTATTAGACATATTATGTTCGTGCTCCAATACTCAAATGACCACAAGGCAACGGTTGGGTGTAGCACATTCGGAGGTCAGTGTAAGACCACGCCATGCACTTGATAAAGGTGACATCTTCTGGTTGTATCCGTGAAATTGAATATCATTGCTAGCCAATAATATCCGAGTCTCTTGATCTTCATCTTCATCTTCGGCCTTGACTGGTAAGCTCCACACAATCCGACATGTACTTCTTTAACTATATTTTGTGCTTCTGCTCTGCTTAAACGTCACAACCACATCACATTGAATGATCTTCTATAGAGGACATCACCCACTAGAGCATATGACATAGCTCTCTCGTGATATAATATGCCTCAGACTTATCCTATGGCAGCTTTCCAGTTTACAAATATTCCATCAATGGCTTGCACCAATCTTCATTGATGTCAGCAAGTGCAATCATCATTCCCTCTTCTTTTTTGAGTTTGTGCAAATTATCGAGGTTGATCTAAGATAAAACCCATCTTCCTTAAACTATAATGTCGATGGAATCCTCCGAGGGGACATGTCAATTCCTTGACAAGTTTTGCTAAAGCATCGGCATGGGTGTTATCTCCTCGAGGAATCTGATATAGAGTCACGTTGAGAATCTATTCCAATAGCTTGATTGTGTACCGGTGGTATTCTGCTAGCCTTGGTTTCAAAATTTTAAACTCTCTGGCAACTTGTTGGATGATGAGTTGTGAGTCACCATAGATAGCAATAACTGTTACATCCATTGAGATTGCCAACTTCAACCCGTTGATCAATGCTTCATATTCTGCTTCGTTGTTTGTGCACAGCTCTATCAAGTAATAGAAGAATCTCAACATGCCCTTATCTGGCGTGATCAAAATCAGACCAATGCCTACATTATCTGGTATAACCATTTTTGATCCTTTGTCTTTTCTTGCTGAGCAAGCCCATTCAAAGTACATTTCCCAATGTATGGCACTGGATGGTTCTACTTGCAGCATCTATTCATTTAATAGTTCATTATTGAGTGGGGACCCAGTTAGAAGTAGGTGAGCTACGAGAAAATCTATTAAAATCTGTCCCTTGATAGCATGGAAGGAATCAAAAGTTATATCAAATTGCAATAAAATCATTGACCACCTTGCTAAACCTCCAGAAAGTGTTGGTTAGGTCATCAAATATTGTAATGGATTAACTTTTGAAATAAGAGTAATTTTATGAGAAAGCATGTAATGCTTAAACTTTTGGGTGGCAAAAATTAAAGTTAGACAATGCTTCTCAATAGGTGAATATTTTACTTCCGTCAGTATTAGACGTCGACTTAACTAGTTGAGCACATTTTTGTTACCCTCGTCATTGACTTGAGCTAACAGGGCTCCGAGAGAGTTGTCTAAGGCCTTTGTATAAAGTATCAACGATTTTATTGGGATAGGGGCTGCTAATATAGGAGTTGTTATTAAATATTTCTAAACATCCTCAAAGGCTTGCTAGCATTTCTCTTCCCAAACGAATTTGGCATCCTTTTTAATTAATGTTGAGAAGGGCTAACACCTACTTGAGAGATTAGAAATAAATCATCTCAGATATACCAACCTTCCCTGGAAGGAACGTAATTTTTTCAAGGTTTTGGGATGAGGCATTTCTAATATAGCTTTAATCTTATCCGGGTCGATCTCAATTCCCGATGACAAACAATGAATTCTAGAGTTTTCTCAGAGGTGACGCCGAAGGCACACTTTAAGGGATTCATCTTTAGTTTTTGTTGTCATAATTGTTCAAACACAATCCTCATATCGTACAAATGATCTATTTTTTGTTTGTTTTTTATGACCAAATCATCCACATAGCATTCTACTTGGTTGTGAATGAGGTTATTAAAGGTCTTCATTATTGCACATTGTTATGTTGCTCTTGCGTTCTTTAACCCGAATGACATCACTGTCTAGCAGAAGATCCCAATCGATGTCTTGAATGATGTAAGTGTTGTATCCTCTGGAGCCATCTTGATTTGGTTATATCCTGACAATCCATCCATGAAAGAGAAAATTTATGTGTCGATGTCATGACCACATTAATTCTGGTATCGGTAGTGCAAACTCATCCTTTGGACATGTTTTATTTAAATCTCGAAAGTCGACACTTACACAAATTTGTCCATTATTCTTCTTAACTTGTACAATGTTGGCTAACCATGTGGAGTATTACTCTTCTCTTACATAGTTAGTGTTTATTAATCTCTTCACCTTGACAATGACTTGTTGCTCTATCTCAGGGCGCATTATTCTGGGAGCATGTTTTATAGGGGGTCATATCTTTGTCCGCCTTGAGTTTGTGAACTGCAACTTCTACTGACAGCCTTCACATTTCATCATAACTCTAGATGAAGCAATCTTTAAATTCGAAAAAAAAAATTCTATCAATTCTGTGGATTCCTCCTCATTGAGTAGAAACCTACAAAGGTGGGAAGGGGCTGCTTCTCAATCCCGAGGTTAATTTCTTTCAATTCATCCTCCGTTTTCTTCTTCAAATTTTGGTGGGCCATCATCTATTAACTAATCTTGGGAGTCATCCTCTACATCGAGGCAATCCTCTTCCAATTCACTAGTGATAACCATGAAAAATTTTGAGTCATCAACTGGTCCTACAATACCAAATCTGAGACCTTCTTTTGAGTTAGGAGTTTGACTTTTAACATTCAACAATTTTTCAAAAAGTTGTAGCTTATCCTTTGGCATTTTCTTTGGGACATATCCCTGTTGGATTAACTTTTGTACACAAGTAACCAAAAGGTAATTCTATTAATCATTAGAATCCTCTTTTAAATTTACATGATTTTTAGTAGTATAAGAGGAAACACGGTAAAATTTGATCAGCTTTAAACCAATGCTACAGACTTCCTTAACCTCTAAACTCTCAACATTTTGAGGGTGAATTAGAGTAAGGGTCATGGCATTCACATAGTGGTTTATCCGATCATCGTCGACTCATATTCATCTTTATCCATATCTTCCAAGAAAATGTCATCACGTGGTTTCTTCCTGTTTTATCATCATCATTTCTTCCTCAGAGCTTTCTTTATCATAACTTTCTCCCATGTCGATGTTGATGGTCGGTCTAGTCTATTGTGTTGGATCTTCCTTGTCCATGTCCCCGGGCTCGATCTTGGGTGTATGGTCTGAAAGAACCTCTACCAGCTTGTTGTGAAGAAATGGTAGTAGATCAATGAAGCAGAGTAAAATGGCTTCTTCTTTATGATTCTTCTGAATCTTGTAGTTCATTTGCCAAAGTTTCACGAGAAAATATATTTCCCCTTGGTGATACGTAGTAGTTTGCTTCTTCGTGAATGCCCACTTCATGAATTGAAAATGGCTGTAAGTCTCCCTTGATGCAATGTTCTTGTCCTTCTTTAAAATATTTAATGCATTGGCGTAGAGAAGATAGAACCATATTATGCACGTGAATCCATGGTATTCTAAGTAAATCATTGGAAGAGGTCTCGATGTCAATGATGTGGAATTTTGTGGTTGTTACTAGTTCTCCAACTTTCATTAGTAGTGTAATCAATCCAAGGGCTCTTTCTGCCTTCTAAGTAAATCCCCTTAACATCATTTTATCAGCTGTAAGATCTTAAGCTTCTATGTTCAAATAGGCCAATGTTTGTAGACTCATTAGGTTGAGTGATGCTCCCGGATCTAGCAAAACTATGGACAATAAAAATCTATCAATATTAACAGAGAAGTAGAGCACTCGGTTATGGTTAGCAATGACGAGCAACAAGTCTTCATTTTTTATGGTTATCCCAGATTGTTCTTTTAACAAATAAACTTCATTCAAGGATGTGCTAGCCAATTGAGCTAAGCAAATCTCTAGGTCAAGCAAGGCTGTAACCAGAGACTCTCTCATCTCTTTTGACAGGATTAGAGCATTGTAAATGCTTAGTCTATCTAACAACCTCCTAAAATGAGTGTTAACCTCATTTTTGGTTGAGGTTTAGTTTTTTTTCCTCTTTAGTAGCCTAGGGTCTAGCCATAGGACTTTTACTGTTGACTATTCCTAGAAAACTAGACATGGAACCCTCACCACTAGAAATTCCAAACCCTTCTTCACTCAACTTTGAAGTTCCACATGTTGGTCTCAACCTCTAAGCACTTAGTAGGTGGGGTCACTGTGAGGGAAACTCAGGATGAGTCACCCTTAGGATTGCTGGACCTTAGGGTTNCCCCCTTTTTTTAAATCATAATTAGCCACCCCTGACCTCCCTGAGATCAGAGGTGACCAAACCTTGGTTAGCCACCGCCTCTGCCACCAGAAACATACACCCCAAAGGAGCCCCAAATAACCAAAACCCAAAATTTGAACTCAATGACTTGGCTCACTCCAATTGAACGCTTGTACCTTTCTTCCTTCCACCACAACAAACTTTTTCACCCATCAAACCCCCCCTTAGCTCCACCAGGCAGCCATGGCTTTAAATTGACCCCTCCATGGTCAAAAAAGGGAAAGCTTGAAAACCTTGGGGAAACTCTGCCAAAATCTTGCAAGAGCCTCTCCGAACCTTATTAAGTTTAATCCTCTTACTCTCAACCACTCACATCCACCCCATAGGGCCAATTTATTCACTAAAATTTGCCCCAAAACCAGGATGGATTTTTCCACACATCCACAGTCCACCAAACTCCAATTAACTGTGCACACACCATTCTCATAGTGAGAGGAGTTGATTCCTCACAAAAGCCTCATCCCAAATAGTGTTCTAGTCCAACACCTGAAATTGAGCTTGATCGAAATCATATATAGAAAATTCACCAGAGACTAGGACTTCATTTGGAGGTTTGTTAGGTCCATTTGAAGCTATCACAACCATCTGATTGAGGCCTCCCATCTCAGACAAAGATATTGATTCTCAACCCTAATCTGAGCCTATTTTGATTTTCCATACGTATTTACTGTATTTCATACCGTATAAGCCATATATGTATGTTTATCTTGAGTAGATGAGGTTTAGGAATAAACCCCATGTAATTTGGTTGAGTCAAGCTTAAGATCTTAAGTTTTTAGTGTGAACAGCTTACAGGTTGGGTCACTTGGGATGATGAATGGATACCGTCTGATCGCGTGTGTACTGGGTGGACGGTTGAGATCAAGCTAAACGAGTGAATGGAACGAAAAGGCGGGCTAACGACGTAACTACATGGTTGGCGGCGTCGAATAGCGGAGTGCCGTATGGAGGCTTCAGAGCTACTGAGATTGAGGTGGCGGCTCGTGTTTAAGTAGAAAAATATGGATTTTCTGAATTTATTTTAATGCCTAATTTTCAAAAATCCATATTTTTCTCTTGAAAAATCATTAAAATAAAATAAAAATATCCTCTTGCTTAGTGAACAAAGGAGAATAATGTGGACTTAAAATTAAAATTTTTTGATGGCTCTCTGATTTTTAATGAATTAAATACTCCCTGATGTATTTTAATTCATTATGATCAAGAATTGCTCACCAGAGCTTGAAATTTTGAGGGTTTGTTCCTCATGACAGAGGCTATGTCCTCTGATTTTTCCAAGGTCAGAGGACATGTCTGTGTCTCTAACCCTAATTTTTAAGCTAAATTTACTATTTTGGCTTATTTTATTTATATAAATTGAAATACCACTTAAAAAATTATGAGAACAATTTTAGTAGGTTTCCTATGGTCAGAGAAGCTTAGGAAAAGTATCATGATGGCTTAAATAATTTTTAAATTTCTATATTTGCTTAAATGTGTATATCTTGCTTTAAATTATGTAAATTAAATACTAACCAAAATTTGAAAAAATCAATTCCACACTGTGTATAAAAATCATGTTAAAATTTAAAAATTATTTGACTACGTTTGAGCACTAAAGTTGATTTTCTAACAGACCTTCTATTTTTGTATAAATATAATTTTAATAAATTAAATACACTTGGAAAAATTATGAAAAATGTTTTTCTGAGTTCCTTGTGATCAGCGGCACTTAGAAAAAATAAAATTTATTTTTGAGAAAATCATTTATTTTTGAGCTTTATTTTGAGTTTAAAATGATTTAAAAAATAATTAATAATCCCAAAATTACAAAAATATTTACAAAATGTGCCTAATGGTCTTTTGATCACTTGGGACTCACAAAATTTTCTTTTTCTAATTTTTCTAAGTTAATAATAAAATTTTAAATGCTTAGAAAGGAACTTTCCTTAGTTTCTCATTAAAATAATTATAATAAATAAATTAAAAATTGTAGAAATACCAAATTTGTTTCTATGAGTTCTCTGAGCTCAAAGAGGTTAATAAAAAATATAAATATAATTTTTGTAATTTAAACATTCTTTTACACTTTAATTAAATCATTAAAATTGACTCATAATTAAATAAGAATGATAGAGATTTAATTCAAAAAATCATGGAATTTTGTCTAAGTGTTTCTTTGACCTAAGAGGACCTCTAATAATTTACTCATGAATAAAAACTTTATTTTGGATAGTTAAGTAAATAAATTTTGAAAATACTACTTTCTAAATTTAAATAATTATTTAAATTAAATTAAATTTCAAAAACCCACATTTTCTCCTCTCATGTTTTAATTGACCCAAGAATAGGACACTCTAAACTCTCAAAGTCATTTAACTTTTGATTAATGAGTTATGAGGTGAAGAGCCCCAAAGGCAAAGGGGTAACTTTAGATTTTGATGTCTTAATCAAAATTTAGGATTAACCAAGAGAAAAAGGTTAATTTTGTTCCTAATGAATATGTTTGGGTGATTGAAATACAATGGGATTAAAAGGTAAGAACTCACTTGCCTACTTTTCCATATTAAGAAAAAAATTGTAATTTCCTTAATTATCATGACTTGGAAGTCAATCAAAATTAAATGATTCTCAAGTGATGGGTTCAAGTTAGGAAGATAATATCCCATTAATTTTGGGCCCACAACTGATGACAATGTGATCTTTCAATAAGAATGCGTGTCATTTAAATCAAAATTCTTCTAATTACCATTTTTCACCTATTATGATTGTTCAGGGCTTGGTCGTGACCTGGGCTTGACATTTAAACTCATTTAATTGAATTTAGAAGATAACGTGACTGATTGTTAACACCTTTTTACACTACAAGCCTGATTTTAACTTCGGGAACCTGTTGACCTCACTTTTGGTTGAGGTTTTGCTTTTTCCCTTTTAGTAGCCAAAGGTCTAGCCACAGGATTTTCCTATTGACTACTCTTAGAAAACTAGACATGGAACCCTCACCACTAGAAATTCCAAACTCTTCTCTACTCAACTTGAGTTTCACATATTGCCTCAACCTCTAAATACTTAGTAGGTGGGGTCACTATGGGGGATACTCAAGATGAGCCACCCTTCTAACCTCTAGCACTTAGTAGGTGGGGTCACTATGGGGGAACTCAAGATGAGCCACCCTTAGGCCCTCTAACACTTAGTAGGTAGGGTCACTATGGGGGAAACTCAAGATGAGTCAACCTTAGGACTGTTGGACCTTAAGGTTAACCCTGGGTGTTTGTCTGGAGCTAAGGCACTCACTACACTCACTACACTCATATACACCCACATTCACTCACAACCCTAAACTCAAATTTCTAGCCTAGATCTCTTGACCTTTTGGGATACTCATGTAGATGGCCCCCTAAACCTACTAGCCCTAGGGCTATGGTTTGGCTAAGACCACTANGATCTTTTGGGATACTCATGTAGATGGTCCCCGAAACCTACTAGCCCTAGGGCTATGGTTTGGCTAAGACCACTATGTAGAGGACCCAAAATGAGTTTTCCATTTGTCCATGGCTGGTTGTGATGATTGGTACCTCAACTCTACCAAAAAACCCATCTTGGCCTTTTACCCCTAAAACACCCCCAAATTACCAAAATACCCCTCTTGGACCCCTCGAAAAATTCCCATAAAATCCCAATAAAACTTAAATATTCCCAATTTCATTTTTCTCAACTTAAAAATTCCAAAAATTCTCAGAAAATTCCAATAAATCCTAAATATTCCCAATTTCATTTATCTCAACTACCACATGAACCAATTTTGATTATTTGACCATCTTTAACCAAAACCCCCAAATTTGCCTTTAAGGGCCCAAATTCCCCAAATTCAATTCAAATGTCCATCAATTTGACCTCAATTGACCTCAATTTCAATCCTAAACTCAAATTAACTTTTGATATGACCAAAAAAAACTAAATCCAAGCCCAGTTGGTCCATGATTTGCGCCCAATTTTGATTTGGGTCAAAACCCCAATTTTGACCATATGACCTAATCTCACCAAATTGAAACCACAGCCTAGTGAATTAGCCTCAATTAATGTTGAAAAATATTGATAATATTCCTAAACATCAAAATCAACCATAAATTGACCTTGGTGAAGCCTCATACCCATTTGATTTTGGCCTAAATCCAAAATTCTCAAATTTAGCCCCAAATTGGCTAAGTCTCTAAATTTCACCCAATTGATATCCTTAAACTCCAAATTAGCATCCAATTCATGTTGAAAAATATTCATGAGGTCCCTATTGACCATTCAAAATAATCAATTTGGACTTAGCCAAAGACTAACCCAAGCTAGACCCAAGCCTAGCCCAACATGACCAAATTGATTAAAGTTCAAAATTCCCTCAAATTGACCCTTCAATTGAGTTCAAAACTACTTCCATTCTTCACCAAAGCTGTTCCTTATGATCATATACACCAAATGCAATATTTATTTGATCTAACTGACATGGATAGCCTAGCCCAAAACCAAGTTTTGGTCATTTGCACCCATTTGGACCCATGCACTAAATGTGACCTAACCACCCTAAAGTCACCAAATTAACTCCACCCCAGCCATTAGTTAGACTTAGTGACCAGTCCAAACACCATGAAACCACCTAAATTAAGCCATGGACCAGAGGTTCCCCAAATTAAGGGATATTATTTCCAAAAAAGCACATACTTAAGATATCTTTGCAAAATCAAAGCACATTTGAATTAAATTATTGTGATGGATTCCTATGGGTTCCCTGAGCTCCTAGCCACCTCCCCCTGGCCGGCCCGCCCACCTAGTGGCCGGAAAAGCTCAAAAATGAGAGCCACCCCCACGGTACCTCACCTAAATCAATCCTAGAGGCTAGCTCATCCAAATCAAATTGAAGAGCTCCTCTGCCCTCCACCTAAGCACCACAATGCACACAAACTTATACCACCCCATGGCCATTTTTATAAAAAATCACCTCTCGCGGCCACGGGAGGTATGCTGAAATTTTCTTTGTAAGGCCTCTCCAAACTTCACACAGAGCTTCCCTAAGATCCCCTCAGTGCATTCCAACCATTTGTCCTCACCCATTCTTATTGCCGGAGCTCAATTTTGAGCTTGAAACCTTTCTGAAAACTAGGACAAAACCCAACACACCTCCATAGTCCGCCAAACTCAAATTAACTTCACCCACACCTTCACAATAGTGAAAGAAGCCAAAACCCCATAAAATCCCCCTCCCAGAGAGCCTCTACCATAGCTCTAGACCAACACCCAAATCCCACCGTGATTGAATTCCTATGTAGGCCTTACACCAAGACCAGAGACTCAATCCCTAGCCTCCTTGGATCCCAACAAACATGCCAAACCCCTCTGATAGAAGCTTCACTTCTCAGAGAAAAGGTATAAAACCTCACCTCATCCCGAGCCTATTTCAATTCTCCATTTAATTAGGCTTAATTTAATTGCATGATTTTATAGATATGTTCGTCTCACTTAGAGCGAGTCCATAAGATCAAACGTGAGGTGATTTGGTTGAGTCTAGGCTGAGATCTTAGGGTTTTAGTGTGGACGGTCACAAGATCATTCTGTCGAGGATGATGATGGGGAGCTACTCGATCGAGCGTGTATCAAACGGACGGAGGAGATCAAGCTGGACAGCACTTCAGGACAAAAACCACGGGTCGAGTCAGCAGCTACATGGATGGCGGCGTCCAACTAGAGCGCGCCAAGCATGCCTTCGGAGCTGCCTAGGATCTAGTCAGCACACGCGGTTTAAATAGATAAATAGGGCTTTTTCTTATTTATTTAAATACCCTTAACTTATAAAATTCATAACTTTGTGTAAAAAAATAAAAAATATAAAATAAAAATACCCTCTTACTCAATGAACAGAGCAGAACAATGTGGAATAAATTTCAAGAGCAGTTGATGCATATTTTATTTTTAATTAATTAAAAATTATTTTGAATCATTTGATTCTCCATGCATATTAGCACATCAGAGTGGACAAAAATTTTGGCATGTTGTAGCCTCTATCAAGGAAAAAATTCTCTGATTTTCCCAAAGTCAGAGGAGGTTCCTATATAGAGATCCATATTTTTCAAGTTATTCTACATTATTTCTTTAAAATATTCATGAAAATTAGCATATTAATTAGAAAATCCTAAGAAAATTTTGGAAGGTCCACCAATACTAGAGAAGCCTTTGGAAATAATTTCATGGGTCAATTTATTTAAAATGCTTTTAAATTTTAGAAACACTGAATCACTAAAATAAATAATCTTGAAAAATATAAACATTTAAATGACTTGATTTTTAATCTCCATTGTGATTTATGATCCAGAGAACTCATCATAAGAAGTTCAAAATATTTTGAGTTCATTTGATAACTTAAATTGATTTTCAATGATAAATACCACTTTTGACATTTAAATGATTTTTAAAAAATCAAAATAAAACTCAAAAAATTATGACACTAGTTTTTTTAGTTCTCTATGATCAGGGATATTTTATAAAAGTAAAATTATATTTAAAATAAAAAACTTGATTTTTAGCCTATTTTAAATATTTAAATAAGTAAAAATTCATAAAAATAACAAAAGTAATAAAACTCATGAAAATATTCTAAATTGCTTCCTAATTACTTAGGAACAATTAGAATATTTTTCCTGGTTTTCTAAATAAAAATGTTGAATTCCAAAGCTTAAAATTGAATGTTTAAAGACTAAAAATGAGTTTTCACGAAAATAATTCTAATAAATCAAACAAAAATAAAAAAAATTATAAAATTTGCTCCTCTGAGTCGTCTGACCTTAGAGAGATTTTCCAAAAATACAAAACTTAATTTTCATCATTTAAAATATTTTATTTTTATTAAATAACCCAGAACTTAAAATAATTCTAATAATCACCGAGAATTCAAACAATTATGAAATTTGATTCAAAGGCTTCTCTGGTCTAATTCTATTTCCAGTAAAAATTTCAAGCGATTATTATTTACCTTGGTCAAGTTAGGAATTTTCTTTGAAAAATCCTATTTTTTCATGAAAATAATTGTATAAAATAAATTAAATTCTGAAAAATCATATTTTCTCCTCTGATGTTTTAATTGACACATGAATGAGGTAGGATAAAAATTTCAAAGTCGTTTGAATTGAATTTGACAAATTATGAGATGTTAGAGCCTTAGGGGCAAATGTGTAATTTTGGAAATTTAGCCTTAATTAACATTTAGGCTTAATTCACAAGGAGGGAAAATGGGTAACCTCTAATCTTAATCAATTTATTTGATGTTTGAAACCCAAAGGGGTTGGAGGAAAAGAGGGTAACCTCTATTCTTGTCAATTCATTTGATGCTTGAAATACAAGGGATTAATTGGTAAAAACCAATTTCACTTTCTTCATTAAAAAGATAAGTTAATAAATTTCTAAATCATTAAAAAAAAATTGGAAGTNCATAAGCATTTTCTATTCAAATAATTATAGAAAATTGTATATGGCTTAGAAAATTCTACAAATA
>JXCR01098703.1:152182-184681 GCA_002079205.1 Phalaenopsis hybrid cultivar
TAAACTATGAAAATTATGGGGTCAGTTTGACTTCATCTTTTTCAAAACTAAATTTTTTTTTTAAAAAAAAAACGTCCTTCCGAAGCGGGCAACGGGATTTCAATTCCGATGACCGACAACTTCTTACGGGCAAACCCCACACCAAAAATAGTGCCGACAAGGGTCACACAATTGTTACTACTAATTAAAATGATATAATTCATGACCTAAAGGATGTTAAGACATGTATTTGAACCTATGATGAACCAATGTATTATAGTGCACTGGCACCTAGGCACCAAAAGCTGGTGCCTAGGCGTCAGAATACAAAGAACCTGTCACCTAGGCGCCCAAATCTGGTGCTTAAGTGTCACAGTTATTGAATCATGAAATTGAGTGGTTTTCAGTTTTTCAGACGGTTTTCACCATTTTAAACCCCAAAAACTTCAATTCATTTCGTTCTTCACCATTTTAGAAGATTTGGGAGTAGAAGTCTTGAGATCTCACCAGATTTCAAGAATCATGGATTGAAATGCTTTGGCAAGTCTAACTCTTAGAGTCTTTGATCATAAGAAGTTCATAAGCAAAGAAGCACAGAGACTTTATGATAGGATTTTGGTAAAGAAGAAAAAGATAAAAGAAAGAGGATTCATCATGCCTGGAGGGCAGATTGAGGCAATTATTGTCAGAGGAGTTGGGAAGTGTTTTGCTACACCACTGTCAATGCTATGATCTCTGTTGTAAATGAATTCTATACAAATCTTCATGGATTAAATCATGGATTGGTTTATGTTCAAAGTAAGTTAGTACCTTTCACTTCTTCAAGAATCAATAAGTTGTTCTTGGCGGATGGCAAGCCAATTTGCAAATTTGCTAACTTTACTCCGACTAGAGACAATCTGGTTGAGATCTTCAGATTCCTGACGGACAACGATGAACATTGGAAATTTAGAAGCTATTCCATGGTTAGTTTTCCTGCTGCAAGATTAAATTCATCATTTATGTCTTGGCACTTCTTCATTTCTATCAAATTACTTCCTATCTTGAACATCAAGGAAGTAACGAAGGAAAGTGCAATCCTCAATTATTGTATCCAGATGAGAAGACTTATTAATATGGAGGCACTTATTTATAGAACCATCATTGGAGCTGCACTCAGTGGATTTATTACTAGGCTTTGGCACCCTGCAGTTATTTTCTCACTTTGTAGTCAGGCCCAAGTATCTTATGAAAGTTGGGAAAAGATACTTCTTCCTTGGAAGCCCATGAATCAATCTAACTTGAGGTGTGACAACATCAATCTTTATGCATCACTTGGAGGAATTTCTTACATGGACAAGTTTTTATGCCCTTCCACATCATCAACATCTCGACACGCTGATAGTTTGGCAAGTATCATGGAGGTAGTGGGGAATATAAAGAAGGAGATATCAGTGATTCATAGCAGGATCAGTACTATCACTGATCAATTCGATCATTTGGATTGAAAAAAGAAATAATAGTCGGATCATACTGTTATAGTCCATGATGCACAGGTTCAGATGTATAAGAAGAATTGTTGGATCAATGAAGATTCTGAGGACTTCCCAAACTATCCCTTCTACAACTTGTATGTGCATCAATTACTTGGAGATATTAGAGAAGTGGATAGTGAGGTTGATGACAATTTGTAGTGGATTTTTTGTAGTAGCTTCTATACGTGCTTGTTGTTGTGATGTGTGTTTGAAAATGTTTTTTTCTGTTGAGCATTAGCTCTGTGGTGTTCTTTTAGGCTTTATAGTATTTAAAGTGTTTGAATGCTTAAGAGTCTGTGAGTGATTTTAGAATTTGTGTTTAAAGGCTGTGAGCGACATATATTATTCTTTGTATGGGGATTGGATTTAGATTTAAATATAAATGATTATTTGTGTTTTGTGAAAATTAGGTGATAAAGTTGTTTAAATATGTAAAATTTGACTTACTAGGGTTCGTAGTGCCTTGATGTGCAGTGCTCGTTGTGAAAATTGATTTTTAAAAAATTCCAAATTTGGGCACTGGCGGCTAGGCGCTAGAAACCCGACAGCTTGGTGCTTAGGTTCCAGAAAAGCGCCAATTCAGTTGAACTGAAAATTTGGGTTAAAAACCCAATTTTTACCCAAACCGTCACCTTCTTCTTCCTAGTTTTCATGAAAAACAATGTGGGGGCTTCCTAGGGAATTTCAAATCTTGGTTTTTAGGATGATTTATTGACTTAAAAACTTTGGATTTGATCTCCTTAAGGTAAGAGCTTCACTTTAATGCAAAATTCTTTTANGTAGGGAATTTCAAATCATGGTTTTTAGGACAATTTATTGACTTAAAAACTTTGGATTTGATCTCCTTAAGGTAAGAGCTTCACTTTAATGCAAAATTCTTTTATTTTCACCATGGATTTTTCTCACATTGCTCATGTGCCAAAATTTTGGATTATTTTGAAAGAAATGAGTAATGAATCCATGGTAGAAAGTTTCTTTCCTTAGAAAATTGTTGTTGGGAGTTTGAGAATATTATTTGGAATTTATGTGGAATTTTTTGGAATTTTTTATAGGTTATGGCTTTTAAAACTAAGCGAGGAAAAGGAAGATTTGAGTTCAATTCAGGGAAACATTCCAACATGAAGGCTCAATTTAGATACAATGATCTCCTTGTGACTAGAAAGTTGATTTGGGAGAGGTCTTTTTTCAATCCCGGGGGAGCGGTTGAAAGCTTAATTATAGCCCGACATTGAGAAAGTTTTTGTTAATTCACCACGATAGCAGTANATAGAAAGTTGATTTGAGAGAGGTCTTTTCTCAATCCCGGGGGGGAGCGGTTGAAAGCTTAATTATAGCCCGACATTGAGAAAGTTTTTGTTAATTCACCACGATAGCAGTAATTTCTATTGTCTGGGAATTTTATGCCAATTTCTCTGAATCTTCTGATGATCAAGTTTATGTTCAAGGAAGAAGATTGAAAGTTACTCTTAAGCGCATCAATGCTCTATTCTAGTTACCAAATGTTAAGAACTGTACGTATTCTTCATTTGAGTTTACTGAATCATAGTTGGACAATGTGATAACATTTCTGACTGACGGAAGAGAAGTTTGGAAAATTAAGAACAATCATAAGGCAAAATTCTCTTCCTCAATGTTAAATGCACCCTCCAAGACATGAAACTATTTTATTTTTGCATGATTTCTTCCTACTAATCATCTTAGTGAGGTGACCAAGGAGAGAGCATNCGGGAATTTTATGCCAATTTCTCTGAATCTTCTGATGATCAAGTTTATGTTCGAGGAAGAAGATTGAAAGTTACTCTTAAGCGCATCAATGCTCTATTCTAGTTACCAAATATTAAGAACTGTAAGTATTCTTCATTTGAGTTTACTGAATCATAGTTGGACAATGTGATAACATTTCTGACTAACGGAAGAGAAGTTTGGAAAATTAAGAACAATGATAAGGCAAAATTCTCTTCCTCAATGTTAAATGCACCCTCCAAGGCATGAAACTATTTTATTTTTGCATGATTTCTTCCTACTAATCATCTTAGTGAGGTGACCAAGGAGAGAGCATCTTTAAATTTATGCATTCAACAGATAAAGAATATAAATATTGAATCTATAATTTATCAGAATATTTCTTCTAGATATGAGTCTACTGGAGGATTAGGTTTCCATGCTCTGATTTTTACTTTATGTAAGCAATCAGGAGTAAGATATGAGAACTGAGAAGAACAGGTGCAACCTCTTAAACCAATTAGTAGAACCAAGATTCAAGTATATGAGTTGCATGATGGAATGAGGTCTAGTGGAGGAGGTTCAGATATTCCTTCAACCTCTATCTCCAGACCACCTACTTCCCGTACTGCTACTCAATCTTCTGCCACTCAAGAAGATCTTCATAGTGATTATCAGGCTTTGACACATGATATAGCATATCTCTAGGGGAAAGTGACTGATATTGATTATAAGATTGATCATGTCCATGAATACTTGAAACTCAAACATAATTATAATACAAGTTTCAGTACATCTCTTCTGAGTTTTCTACAAGGAGATTATAATATTTAGTTTCCACCCAGCCCGCCATTTCCAGACTATCACCCAAAGGACTATATGGAAGAGGAGGAGACTGATGAGGAGACAGAAGAAGATGATGAAGAGGATTAGTATCTTCGTGTAATTTGTTGTTTGTTTTGTTGTACTTATATTGTTAAATGTCATAAACTCTTTAGTATAGAAATTGTTTTTGTGAACATATTTTAATTTGGTTTTATTAATGTTTGTTGCTTATACTGCTTGTTGTCTGTGCTATTGCACCACTGATTGTTTAACTATATTATTGTTGTTGTACATGTTGTAATGTTTAGAAAAACTCATGTACTTAGCAATTTCTTTTGTTTATATACATATTATTTAGGCTCTACTGCTATTGTATATTTGCTTCGTGTTACATTTTTTAATGTTAAACCCTTTTATAAAAAAATATTTTTAAAATTTTCTTCTGGCTTTTAACTTTTCAGTTATAAATTTTTAATCTATTATGAAAAANTCCTCTATCTCCAGACCACCTACTTCCCGTACTGCTACTCAATCTTTTGCCACTCAAGAAGATCTTCATAGTGATTATCAGGCTTTGACACATGATATAGCATATCTCTAGGGGAAAGTGATTGATATTGATTATAAGATTGATCATGTCCATGAATACTTGAAACTCAAACATAACTATGATACAAGTTTCAGTACATCTCTTCTGAGTTTTCTACAAGGAGATTATAATATTTAGTTTCCACCCAGCCCGCCATTTCCAGACTATCACCCAAAGGACTATATGGAAGAGGAGGAGACTGATGAGGAGACAGAAGAAGATGATGAAGAGGATTAGTATCTTCGTGTAATTTGTTGTTTGTTTCGTTGTACTTATATTGTTAAATGTCATAAACTCTTTAGTATAGAAATTGTTGTTGTGAACATATTTTAATTTGGTTTTATTAATGCTTGTTGCTTGTTCTGCTTGTTGTCTGTGCTATTGCACTATTGAATGTTTAACTATATTATTGTTGTTGTACATGTTGTAATGTTTAGAAAAATTCATGTACTTAGCAATTTCTTTTGTTTATATACATATTAATTAGGCTCTACTGCTATTGTATAGCTGCTTCGTGTTACATATTTTAATGTTAAACCCTTTTATAAAAAAAATATTTTTAAAATTTTCTTCTGGCTTTTAACTTTTCAGTTATAAATTTTTAATCTATTATGAAAAATATAAGTTTGGGAGAGGGAGAAATTTTTTTTTTGAAAAACATAATTTTATTTGTACTTATGAAACTATATTCAAAGAAAATATCTTTTAAAAGTAATATGAGGTACGTGGTGTTATTTTCAGAGAACTGTATTTTTTTTTATTTTATAAATATTGTGGTAAGACTTAAGCATATTTTTGGTGATGAAGGTTAGTTCTAAGAATTAAGATATTAAATAAAAGAGAATAGGAAGATAATTTTACNGTATGAGGTATGTGGTGTTATTTTCAGAGAACTGTATTTTTTTTTATTCTATAAATATTGTGGTAAGACTTAAGTATATTTTTGGTGATGAAGGTTAGTTCTAAGAATTAAGATATTAAATAAAAGAGAATAGGAAGATAATTTTACTATTAAAAACAGGAAAGAAATCGTCTTTTGAAATACTGAAGATCTTAGATATATACTTTAAAGAAATGAGAGGCTATGAAAAATTATTTTTGAAAACTAATGCAAATTATCGAAGTATAGAAATGAGATGAGTTTTTAACTTTAAGATGAGGATATTGAATTTCAAAATCATTAAAGGTTGATCCAGATATAGTAATCCTCATTGAGAAAAAGAAAAGTAAGATTTGAAAATGATCCTGAAAGTAAAAAGAAAAGAAAAAAAAGAAAGAAAAGCAAAGCATATGTGACAGTGAGGAGAAGCTTGAGGAGATGTCTAATTAAAAATTGGCTTCACTTGAATCATTTTAAAGAAAGAGACTTAATTACATTTTTTAGCTTTTNAGAAAGAAAAGCAAAGCATATGTGACAGTGAGGAGAAGCTTGAGGGGATGTCTAATTAAAAATTGGCTTCACTTGAATCATTTTAAAGAAAGAGACTTAATTACATTTTTTAGCTTTTATTTTTTACAGTATTAGTTTACCCTTATTATTAGAGTTCTCTCAAATTTTATCTGTTATTTTTCTGAGACTCCCATGTTTTTCAAACTACAATTAATTTTTGAAATGAATAGAAGAATTAGAATTCCTAGACTTGATTACAAAATATTCTTATGTCTTATTTCTAAAATGAATTATTAAGATTTTTCTAAAGTCATGACTCTCACATTTATAGGACAAAACTATAGAGGTTTTTAATGAAACCCACTACCACATATCAAAACATGTTAACATATTTTTCAGAAGAAATAAGTTACTTGAAGACAAGTAATAATTAAATTTGAGGGATTTTGACATGCCTAAAATATGTTGCTTTTATTTGTACATTTAATGCCTATTTTTAATGATATTGCACTGTAATGAAATGTATTTTTGATGTTTTTGGTTGTAGGTATACTAAATGGAGTAAATGGAGCAAATAAAACTAAAATGGAGCAAATTGGAGTCAAATGAAGAAAAAAAGCCAATGTTAATCTGGTGCCTAGGCGCCAGACAACAGAGAGCCTGACGCCTGGGCGCCAGAGACGGTTATCTAGAAGATCCATCAAATTTTGATGAATTTTGAAGAGGTTCTTAAAAAAACTCATGGGGGTTTTGAGAGCTCTATTTAAAGAGACTTCTGGAGATTCAAAAGAGAAACTTTGAAGGAGGAAAATTGAGTCTTTTATAGAGAAGTAGATTCTTCCTAGAGAGGAGAAAGTCTTGTAGGCTTGCTTAGAACTTGGAGGAGAAGAGGATAAGTGAGAGATATCTTCTTCACTTCAGATTCAAAGTAAGTTTGAAGTGAATCCTAAAGAGAGTGAGGGATTTAAAAAAACTTGAAAGATTGCCTAGGAAAGAGTTTAAGATAAGTTGTATACTTTGTTTATTTTACTTTGTATTGCCTTGTAAACTTTATTTATCTATAAATCCATGTATTGTTGCTTCTTCCCTATGAGATCTGAGTAGTTTCTTTTGTCTTTCTCCCTACAATGAGGAATACTTATGTGTAGGGTTGTATTTTAGTAAGAGTACTTTTAAAATTCCATAACTTGTGATAATTCAAACTCTATGCTTCATTTATTGGTCAATCCGACCAATTGATTTGTTAGAATTTGTTGTAAAACTAGTGACCCGTAATGGGCTATGTTTCAACATAGTAAGGATCACATTTAGCCTCATGGATGAGAATGTAGTCCTTGAGGTTAAGTGCAAATAAATAGAAAAATAATTTTTGGTGGGCGTAAAATTAAAGATTTTAGGGTGATAGACTAAAATTCTCAATTTGATCTGGATGTTTGGAAACTAAAGTGAGATGTTAGCTCTCAGGTGAGGGGAAGTGGGAACTCTAGAGTGAGAGCTAGCATCTTTCCAACCTAACCATGGGTTTAGGGACTAACCTCTATATTAGCCGATGTTCTTTATGCACTTGACAGAGGGTGAAGAGCTAAACCTATTTGAATAAAATCTAAATTGATTTAAAANTGTATCAGGGTAGAGAATTAAAATTGGTCCTATTTGGCACAATCTATATTAAAAACATTTATCTCATCTCATTTCACCAGAATTTTATTGTAGTGAGAAGGATGCTTTTTCACTTAAGAAATCTTCATTACCTAAACATTGTTCTTAAATTAGTATTTAATATTTAAAAGTTACATTTTCATTTTTTCTAACAGTTAAGTAATTTAGTTTGGTTAAAATATCAACATTTGAAATTAGTGACAGTGATTTCGTTTGATTTTCTATAAATTTCCTATTAATATTTATCATTGCTAACTTACACTTTCCCCGTATGATCGATGATTGGGGCTTAAATAGAAAGTCTATTATTACTTGACAACAATACATATACTTTCATAAAATCCCATTATTCATTTCTTATAAATTATATATATTTTTTACACAACTTACTTTTCATATAAGGATTAAGTTTTTGGCGATGTAGTGGTGTCAACTTTATAAATCCTTACATACAAAAAAATCGGGATCAATAGGTCAATTTGGCTAAAGCTTGGGTTTGGGCTAGGCTAGCCATGACCTTGAGCCTAATTTATTTATTAACATTGTATAGATGATTGTAATGAACATTTTTGGTGAAGGATTGAAGTTTTTTTTAGTTCAATTGGGGGTTCAATTTGAAGGGTTTTGGAATTTTGGTCACTTTGGGCATGTTGGACTAGACTTGGGCTTAGGTTGAGCTAGGCTTAGATTTTGGCTCAATTGAATGGTCCAAATGATCAAGGGAGATGTTATGAAGACTTTTCATGAAAGAATCGAGTGGAAATTTTGGGGCTAAGGCAATCAATTTGGTGGAATTTCGGGACATCAAAATTAAATGAAATTGAGGTTTCACCAAGGCCAATTGAAGGTCAATTTTGATGTGTAGGATTGTTATGAAGAGTTTAGTATTCAAATTGATACCAATGGAGTAGGCCATGGGGTTCTATTTGGTGGGACCAAGTCATAAGGCCAAAATTTGGGTTTTGTCTTAGATCAAAATTAGGCTCAAAGCATATGCCAATTAAGCTTATATTTGGTTTATACTTATCATATGGAAGGTGAATTTAAGTTTATAATTTAAATTGGGGGAAATTGAGACCATATTGATGGACATTTGAGGTGAATTTGGGGAAATTGGGCCTTTATAGGCAATTCGGGGGTTTTGGTCAAAATGGTCAAAATGGTCCAATTCTTTAGCAAGTTTTGCCAGAGCGTTTGCATGGGCATTATCTCCCTAAGGAATCTACTAGAAAGTCACATTGGGGATTTGCTCTAGTAGCTTCATCGTGTACTGATGGTATTTTGCTAGCCGTGGTTTCAAAATTTTGCATTGTTTGACGACTTGCTGGATGACAAGCTAAGAGTCGCCATAGATGGCAATGTTTGTTAGATCCATTGAGATTGCCAATTCCAATCCGGTGATTAGGGCTTCATATTCTGCTTCATTGTTGGTGCATGACTCTGTCAGATGGAATGAGAACCTCAGCATACCCTTATCTGGTGTGATAAAGATCAAACCAGTATCTGCTTTGTCGGGTATAACTGTGTCTGATCCTTTATCTTTTCTGGCTAATGAAGCACCGTCAAAGTACATTTCCTAGTGTTGTGCACTGAAGAATTCTATTTGTAGTATCTACTCATCTGGTAGTTTATCGTTGAAAGGGGACCCAACTGGCAGTGGGTATGCAGCAAGAAAATCTGCTAGAATCTGTCCCTTGATAATACGAAGGGGAACAAAAGTTATATCAAATTGTAATAAGATCATTGATCATCTTGCTAGACGTCCGGAGAGTGTTGGTCGGGTCATCAAATATTGCAACGGGTTAACTTTCGAGGTTAGGATGATCTTATGAGAAAGCATGTAATGTCTAAATTTTTGGGCGGCAAAAATTAATGCTAGACAATGCTCTTGATATGTGGATATCTTATCTCTGTCGGTATTAGACGGTGACTTAAATAGTAGAGTGCATTTTCTTTACCCTCATCATGGCTTGGGCTAAGAGGGCTCCAAGATTGTCTTCTAAGGTCCTGGTATAAAGTATCAACGGTTTCCCTGGAATAGGGGCTGCCAAAATAGGAGGTGTCATTAAATATTTTTTAACGTCCTTGAAGGCTTGTTGGCATTTCTCTTCCCAAAAAAAATTGGCATCCTTTTTAATTAATGTCAAGAAGGGCTGACACCTATCTGAGAGATTAGAAATAAAGCGTCTGAGATATGCCAACTTTCCCTGGAAGGAACGTAGTTGTTTCAAAGTTTAAGGAGGAGGCATTTCCAAGATAACTTTAATCTTATCTAAGTTGAGCTTGATTCCCCGATGACGAACAACGAATCCTAGAAATTTCCCAGAGGTAAAGCCAAAAGCGCACTTTAAGGGATTCATTTTAAGGTCATATCGTCGTAACCGTTCGAACACAACCCTCAAATCGTAAAAATGGTCTATTTTTAGTTTACTTTTGACCAAAGCATCCACATAGCATTCCACTTTCTTGTGAATCAGGTCATCAAAAAATATTTATCATTGCACGTTGGTATATTGCTCCAGTGTTCTTTAGGCCGAACGACATCACTGTGTAGTAGAAAATTCCAATCGGTGTTCTGAAGGCTGTAAGTGCTGCATCCTCAGGAGCCATCTTGATTTGGTTGTATCCCGAAGATTCATCCATGAAGGAGAAATTTTTTTGTGTTGAAGTGATATCCACCATCATTTGTGGTATTGGTAGTGGAAACTTGTCTTTTGGACATGCCTTGTTCAAATCCCTGAAGTCTACACAAACACAGATTTGCCCATTTTTCTTCTTAACAGGTACAATTTTAGCCAACCACATGGGGTATTGCTCTTCTTTTATAAAAATAGAGTCTATTAGTTTAATCACCTCGGTAATTGCTTGTTGCTCTATTTTGAGGCGCATTCTTCTGGGAGATTATTTTACTGAGGTTATATTCTTGTCCACCCCGGGTTTATGAACTGCAACCTCTGCTGACAGTCCTAGCATTTCATTATAGCTCCATGTGAAGCAATCTTTAAATTCTATTAACAGTCTAATTAATTGCAGAGATTCTTCATCATTGAGTAGAGAACTTATAAATGTAGGTCGGGGTTGTTCTTCAGTCCCGAGGTTAATTTCCTTCAATTCATCAACAATGGATTTAATTTCCTCCTCAAATTATGGTGGAGAAACTTCTTGTAGTTGATCAGTAGAGTCATTATCTATGTCTGTCGAGGCAATCCTCTTCTGATTCACTAGTAACAACCATGCTAAATTTTGAATCATCGACTGGTCCAACTGTACCAAATTTGAGACCCTCTTTTGAGTTGGGAGTTTGACTTTTAATATTCCATAATTTTTTAAAAAGTGGAAATTTATCTTTTGGCATTTGTTTTGGCAAGTGTCCCTGTTGAATTAACTTTTGTACACCAGGTGAAAAGTAACCAAAAGGCAATTCCATAATTCATTAGGGTCATCATCCAAGTTTACATGATTTTCAAGATCATTAGATGTAGAAGCATGGTAAAATTTAATCGGCTTTGAACCAACACTACGAACTTCCTTGACCTCTAAACCCTTGACCTATTGAGGGAGAATCAAAGTAAAGGTCATAGCATTCACATAGTGGTATATCCGATCATACATTATCTCATATTTTCTTTTCTCCACATCTTCTAAGGATATCTTGTATTGAGGTTTCTTCTATTTTATCATCATCATTTCATCCTTGAAGCTGTCTTCATCACCAAGGTTGATGGTTGGCCCAGTTCATTCAACAATTAAGTTGATTCTTCTACGTCCACGTCCCCGGCCTCAACCTTGGGAGCGCGAGCTAAAAGAACCTCCACCAACTTATTGTAAAGGAGTGGTGGAAAATCACTGAAGCAGAGTTGAATGGCTTCCTCTTTGAGATTTTTCTGAATCTTCACTTTTATTTGTTGCAATTTCACGAGAGAAAACAGTTTTCTTTGGAGGTGTGTAGTAGGCAGCATCTTCATGAATACCCACTTCATGCATTGAAAATGTTTGTGGATCTCCTTGAAACAATGCTCTTGTCCTTATTTGTAAAACTTGATTTGCTGGTGCAGAGACAATGGAACCATGTTGTGTTCATGAATCCACGGTCAACCAAGTAAAGCATTGAAAGAGGCCTCGGCATCGATGACATGAAACTTAGCGGTTGTTGCTAGTTCTCCAACCTTCATAAACAGTGTAATAGATCCAAGGGCTCTCTCCCCCTTTGGTTGAATCCTCTTAACATCATTTTATTGGCAGTAAGCTTTTAAGCTTCAATGTCCAAAAAGGCCAATGTCCGTAGACTCGTCAAGTTTAAGGATGCATTCAGATCTACTAAAACTCTAGACAGCACAAATCCGCCGATGTTAACGGAGATGTAAAGCAGTCAGTTGTGGTCGGTGGTACCAAGAAGCAAATCTTCGTCTATAAAGGTTACCCCGGGCTTTTCTTTCAACAAAAAAACTTCATCCTAGGATGTGCTGGCCAACTGGGCTAAGCAGATCTCTGGGTCAAGCAGGGCTGTAACCAGAGACTCTCTCATCTCTTTTGATAGGATCAGTGTCGTAGATGCTTAATCGGGCCGGCAACTTCCTAAGATGATCTAGCACGTTATAATCCACTTTGTATGATCCTCCAATTTTCTCTTGGTTGTGTGGTTCTTCCACTGTTGGAGGTGGAGGTAGTTCTTCTCGAGTTACTATTTATTTTCCTTGGTCTGTCAGAGTTGTTCTTGGGGGTAACACTCTCCTGCTCCTTAATTTCACTTATGTAATTTCTTCTTATTGTGACAATATTGTTGAATCTTTCGGTGTTTCATCTTTATTGAAAAGATCTAAATTGATGGCAAGCGGTGCACGGTGGTGCTTGAGAATTGGTTCCTCACTCTCGGTGCTATCGTAAGCAGTATCATCGATGTCCTCTTCGGTCTTGTTAGCGCATTCATCGGACTCAAGTATGACTTGAGGATCATTTTGGGAATCAAGATCAAAATTAGATTGGTTAAAATTAGTTATGTTATTACCACAAAGAGTTAAAATGTAGCCTAAATCACAATCATTATATTCATAAGACCCCGGAGGGGTAAAAAGATAATCATACAAGGAATTTCTTCCCCGAATTCGAAACAACTAATCTAGTAGAGGCAGCCCCTATCCTACCCTCCGTGCTATCAATCTTCATAGTGTTGTTCTTCTTCTTCTTTGTCTTTGACGATGACGAATCTTCTGGCAAAATCTTTGTCTGGGGTTTGGCAGGCTGAAGACTCTGAACAGAGGCTTGCTTTGATGTGTTCTGGATTTGATTCAATATTTTCTTGGATGATTTGCTCCAAACTTCATTCCATTCGTCTTTTCCAGTATATGCGGAAGATTGTTTTGATGAATCTTGTATTTGGTTTAGGACCCTCTTGATCTTGTCCCAAGTCATACTCCATCCATCTTCTCCAGTATATGGATCAATTGGGGAGATTGGTTCGGCCGAAATCATATTTATGGAACCTTTTTTAGATTCTTCTAAATATTCTTTCAGGATCTTTATATTCCCTTCTTTAAGGTTCTTTTAGAGCCAATCCTTAAAGATGAAACATTCTTCTATAGTGTTCCCAAGCTGTGGTATGGGCAATAATTTGGTTGATCTTTCTTATCGACCTCTTCGGGTTTCTCTAGATCTGGTAATCTGAACTCAGGCTTCTTCATCATACATTTGAACATTTTGGATTTGGCTTCATCTTTGAAAGAATACACCATTTTCTGTCATTCTGCCAAAGATATTCTCTTATTTCCTGATCGAGGTGATCCTTCTTAAGGCAGTCACTGGTTGGATTGGCTACTCTATTTCTAAGCATGTTGTGGTGAAGATTGGTGAGGATTTTCTGGATATATCTTCATTAGTTGTTTCTCTTTATCAACAGTTGCTACTGTTCCTGACTTCTTTTCAAATATTTTGGTTGCCTTGGACTTCTCATGAGAATCCATATGTTTCATATCTTCTTAAAGACAGTTTGCTTTATTGAGTAGCTTCTCAAAGGATTTAATGGGGAGTGTCTTGAGCATAAAAGCCACTGGCCTATGAATTCTTTTGAGTAAAATCTCAATCGCGTGATGTTCCTATAGCTAAGGTTCACCCTTCATGCTAAGGTTTCTCCACCTCAAGAAGTAATCCACCAAAGTCTCGTTGGGCTTTTGTTTTTCTATCATGAGCTCTCCTATAGAAACATTGTGTTGCGCTCCGACAAATCTTTTCACAAATAATTGTTCCAACTTGGCAAATGTATTAACTGATCCATTGGGAAAATCAACATACCAATCAAAAGCAATTCCTGACAAGCTGCTGACAAACTGTTTGAAGAGTAAAGCTTTGTTATTTCTTATGTTGCCACAACTGGCTCGGAGGTGTGCTATATGTTGTCTGCGATTTTTAGTCCCATCAAATTTCTTAAATTTTGGGGCCACTTCGAATTCTTTCGGGTAAGGTCTACCCTTCAAAATCAATGCACCACCCTTAGATTGGGTTAAGGCCTCCCGAACTTGCTCAACCATTTGCTTAAATTCCTTCTCCGGCATTGCGCTCGATGGAGAATCCTTCTTTGGTTGCTCATCTCTGTTTGTTGAGGCAACTTCTCTTCTTTCATTTGTAATATGTATAATTTTTTATTTTTTGACCTCTGGAGAGGCTAACTGTGGGGTTTGAGATTGTCATTGAATTGTGGCTATAACAGTCATGGTTGCGGCCATTTCTTCTATTCTTTTCTCTAGTTGGCTAAGTTTCTCATCCCTTAGGAGGATAGTCCTACGCAGCTCATCTACGACATTCTCTTTGATGAGAGGTTGAGCCTCGCTCGCAGATGTAGTAGCTTTGGTTTCAATGACATGGACATCCATGAAATCTTCTTTGAGGTAATCATTATAGTCAAAGTCTTCATCACCATCAATGGAGACTCCATGTTCTGAGCTTTTCAACTTTTTTTTCAATTATTGATTCTTGAATTTCCTTAAGATCTGGAGGACCGTGCTAGACTTCCTCCTCTTATTCTTCCATCTCGCTGGTAATTATTATGACAATGTCAGATACTTCGGACTCTGACTTCATTCCATGATCTTGCCCTGTGGGCTCATCGCACTATATCGGTACAATGAACTTGGGTACCCACACCTTCTTCTTTGACGATGATGTCTCAAGATGGAGTGTCCTAGTAGAAACATCGGTATGTCGAGGAAAAGTATGCTTCCCATGGTGCAGACCAACTACAGTATTGAGTAATCACTTCATCTTTTCCGTTAGAATTTTAGGAATGTCTTTATAATGGGTGATCAACATAATTCTTGGATCCATTCTTGACTTAACTGATCGACGGCCTGTGGTCTTGGTAGCTGTAGAACCTATGGCGATAATAGCAGTGTCAACTCTACTTCCTAAGAGGAACCAGACAAGAATACAGGCAGGTAAATCTTCAGTTGACTTCTGAGATCTTCTGGCAGATTTGACATCCCTTGAAATTTCTTTCTTCATACGAGGGGAAATTGCATGCCCCACTCGTTTTAGTAACTCATTAACTGAGCAGCCCTCTTTAGCAGCTAGTCTCTGAATAACTGAAATGACTCAGGTGACATAAGTAGGTTTCTTTTTCTCCACACCCTGTCCATGAAGTGATGGTAAAGTAGCGATAATTTTCTGGATACTCTCGTACTCATTGGTACCCATTAAAGGATGGAATATACTTCCCCGCAGAAGTGGATATGTTTACAGTAATCTTGATTCATCTTGGTAAGGATCCTCCTTAACGAGTATCTCCTCAGAAGTCTGGGCTTTAATGGCCCTCTGAACTCTTTTGTTGTGGTTTCTCCTTTGAGTTCGGGTTAGTGGTGCAGTTCTTGAACTTGAACCAATTTTGAATACTGAAGGTGAGACAGCTAATCTCTTAGTCAGATCTTCAATGATCATTACTTCTTTCCCTTTAGCAGCAGCGGGGATAGCAGGCTTGGTAGGTGCCATAGTGGCAACAGTAGTCTTGGCCTTCTTATAAGAAGAGAAGTTTTAAAGATAGTTCAAGTTGAACTCAACAGACAGCTCCTGAATTTCTGGAGCGGTGACTTTCATTATTAAGAACGGGGCCTTCCTAAGTATAACCTTGCGGCCTTCAAATCTGGATCCAAACTTAATGCTAGGAGTGACATTGCGGGCTTCATGTCTTGTTGGAAAGTTGCAAGAAAAAGTCAGCGTTGCGTAGGTCGATGCAGCAGCTTCAAAACAGAAAGCTCTGGGGTTAGCTATATGGCCAAAACCTTGTAATCTTAGTGCAAGCACTGAAAATTAATAGAGGTTGATCTGTAGATCGGGTAAGTCTTAGTTTTGGGTATTTTAACATTTTCAGTAAAAAGGTAATTTAAAAGTAGAAAATTTTAATTAATAAAAGAAAATTTTAAAGCGCGCGCAACACAACACTATTTGATTTAATTTCTAGAATAGCAAATCAAACTCTAAAGAGAGATGTGAAGTGTTTAAGACCCAATGCGGAACCCACTTTTTCAGACACAATGCCCAGGTGGAACTAGTCCATCAACACAACTATCGGGGGTCCGACCGCACATGAGATTAAAAAGTCCTTAATGGCCTCCTAAACCCCTCTGTTTAAAGGTAATTGAACAAACAGTCTTGAAGTCTAAAAGAGTTGGCAGTGCTTTCCCAAGATAGAAATGGGTAAAGTATGTCAACAGAAGAAGAGTAATTTAGTCCAAGAGGGACATAGAAACATTACCGATGTGTGAAGAAAATATTTCTTGATTTAAATGGAGAGAAAAGCTCTTCCTCAGTGGAGTCGCTAGAAGCTGTCGGCACTATTTTAGTTAAGGAGTTGCCCATTAAAAGCTGTCGGTCGCCGAAATCAAAATCTCATCGCCCGCTTTAGAAGGACATTTTAATTTACATATATATATATATAAGTTATAGAAAAATAAAAAATCAAACTGACCCCATATTTTTCATAATTTAAATGAAAGAGCACTATTCCTTAAACCCTATATCTATCCTGAAGAAAAAACACAAGACTTGAGGATGAGGCTCGATCAAATAAGCTAAGAAATATATGACAGCCGTTTGATCTGTGAAACTGTTTTATTTGCCGACAAGTTCTTCTATTTAATACAAAGAATTAAATAGGGTTTATATTAAGCTGGGTTCAGACAAGCTTCATATAAGGGCAAGCCCCTATAGTTAATTACATCTAAGATAACCGAAGTCACCTAAGAAAAATCTTGATAAAAATCAGGAAATATTATCTTCAAAGATGTCAAAAGGATAGGAATTCTCAATAAAATCGAACAAAGAGGTGTGAAAGGGGAATGGTTCAAGTTTGGAACATTTTTTTTGTAGAGTCCAAAGGAGGAAGAACTAGGGGATGTCACAGATCCGGAGGAGAACCTAAGTGACTTCCCAAGCTACCCTATTGTTTGGCTTTAGTTTTGTAGGGAAATATTTATTTGAGTGTTTCATCCTGCCAATATAATTAGTTTAGGGCTTACATTTGTGTGAAACAATCACACAAATAGCCTGGAAGATGTGAGGGTTTAGGTCGTGACGGACGACAACCTCAAAATCCGAAGACAATTTAGGGCTTATATTGTACAACAAAGCTGTACAAAGGCCTAAATATGAGGTGAGGTTATATGTTGCATAAGCAAACAACCTCAAAATCCTATGGCTTGTTGTTTAATTCTAAGGACAGAATTGGTGTAGCTAGGGAAGATAGGTTTTGCTATTGAAGTTGGTCGTGTTGTCCACAATGCTAGCTCCAAGCTCCTCGTCATGGCGAGTTTAAGTTTTCTATGGTGTCCAGTTATGATTTCAAATCAGGTAGCCCTATGGTTGTAGTTCTTTAAATATTATAGGGTATGTTAAAGTTGATTAGAGCGACACCAGTTAGGATTCTATGGTTCCCTCGTTCTGTTACCATTATTTTCTATTAAATTCTCTTAGTCCAAATGAATTTACTAAACTCAACTTAATGAGTTCCATAATTTCATTTAGACCGTGGGAAGCCTTGTTAGCAACCATAGGTTACCTCCTCTTAGGGATTTCCGATCATCCGATAGAGACGTCTTAATTTAGTTGCAATTATTGTTTCGTGATGTTTGTGATTAAATTTTCAGTTGTCTTATATTTTGAATGTTGTGGGGGTGAATTTTATCTTGATTGATTTTAATTTTGGTTTTAAGTTTTTGTTTTGTGGCTATCCTAGCAGTTTGTTTTTTATGTAGGGTCACGTCGTTGTTTAACATGCAAGTTTTGTAAGCAAACAGTATGAAAGTACAAGAAAGACAACACTGTAAACTATAAAAAGTGTACCTGGCGAGTCTTCTCGTTCCACCACCTGAAACTCAAAATGCATGTAAGAGCACTTTATATAAAGCGAAAAACTAAGGTTTTAGTGTTCTACCCAGCCATAGGTCAAATCTTGGTAGGTCCCTATTAATTTGATTATGGATAATTTTTGTTAAGTAAAACATATTAAGTTTAGTAGACCTCCGAGGTATCCAACTGATCTGGAGAAAAAAGCAGGTCCATGCTTCCCTCTCACTACCTGGTGAAAAGTCTCGAGCTCATTTAAACTTATTATGTTGCTCAATAATTCTTCTTGTAAAATGCCCCTAACGCTCAATGAACATTGATGTTTCAATTATCCCTAAGCGTAGAGTAATTATCATTTATCACTCAATTTGAAAATTATGTGGGTAAAAACCCGTAAAAGGGGCAAGTTAGTGTTATTAAGACATTTAGTCAATTTTAGTTCTAGCTTGGGCTTGTAGTGTTTCAAAGGTGTTCAACTTTTTATTTACATTCATTTTTCTAATCCTCATTTAACCAAATTTGATTTAGCTTAAGTCATTACTAAGTCCTTAAGGTCCTAGTGAATGTCTTAATCATTTTGAACAAAATTTCTAAGTGATAATAATTCATCATCAAGACTTTTGAATGTTATTTGAATGTCCAAAATGGGTTATTGAATTAATGAGTTATTAACACCTAACACCATACCCCTAATTTTGGGATCATTTAATTTGATAGACTTCTAAATTTTAATGATTTGAGGAATTTACACATTTATCTTTCAACTAGGGAAAAGAAAGATTGGTTTCTACCAATTAACTCTTTATGTTTCAATCATCCAAATATGTTAATCAAGATAAAATATTGCCCATTTCCCTTTCTTGACTTAAGCCTAAATGTCAAATAAGGCTAAATTTCCAAAATTATATTTTTGCCCCTACGGCTCTAATACTTCATAATTCATCAAATTTAATTCAATTGACTTTGTAATTTGCATCCCACCTCACTCATGGGTCAATTAAGACATCAAAAGAGAAAATGTGAATTTTCAAATTTTAATTTAATTTACATATTTATTTTTATGCAAGAATAGGATTTTTCAAAGAAAATTTCATAACTAGACCAAAGCAAAGCCTAATCATTTGAAATTTTTATTGGAGGTATACTTAGACTATAGGAACATTTAGACCAAATTTCATGATTTTTTTAGTTTTATTTTAATTATTTTAATTATTTTAATTTCTAAAGAATTTATTAATTATAAAATATGTTAATTGTGTCAAATTAAGTTTTATATTTTTATTAAATGTCTTTGAGGTCAAGAAAACCAAAGAAACAAATTTCACATTTTTTAAATTTTTCTTTGAATTGTTATAATTATTTTAGTGAAAATCCATTTTTAGCCTTTAAAAATTATTTTAAGCTTCAAAATTCAATATCTTCACTTAGAAAATCAGAAAAAATATTCCAATTATTCCTAAGTACTTAGGAAATAATTTAGAACATTTCCATAAATTTAATTATTTTTGTGATTTTTATCATTTTTTAATTATTTAAATATTAAAGAAAGGCTTAAAAAAAGAATTTTTATTTTAATTACAAATTTATTTTTAAAAAATTAAACTGGTCGCAGATAACTCTAAAAACTAATTTTTATAATTTTTTGAGCTATATTTTAATTGTTAAAAATCATTTTAGTTTTAAAAATAACATTTAACTTAGAAAATCAATTTGAGTTAGCAAATGAGCTCCAAATATTTTGAAATTTTTATGGGGAGTTCTCTGAACTTCAAGTTATAATAGAGATTAAAAACCAAGTCATTTAGATGTTTATATTTCCCAAATTAATTTTTTTTGTGTTTTAGGGTTTTGTCAAAGTTAAGTGTATTCTTAATGACTTAGCCAATGAAAGATTTTCCAAAGGGTTCTCTAGCCATAATAAACCTTCAAAAATTTTCTTGGAATTTTCTAAGTAACATGCTAAAATTTATGATTAATTTATGCAAATAATAGACATAAACTTGAAAAATTTGGATCTCTGTCTAAGGATCTTCTCTGACTTTAGAAAAATCAGAGAATGTTCCCTAAGATAGAGGCAAAAACATGCCAAAATTTCAAGACATGGTAAAATTTCTACATGCATGGAGAATTAAAAGACTCAAAATAATATTTAATTAATAAAAAAATATGCATCAAATAAATTTCAAACCATTTCCACATTATTCTCCTCTGTTCACTGAGCAAATGGTTATTTTTAATTTATGTTTGTGATTTTTATACATCAAGATATGAATTTTTGAAGTTAGGGCTCATTTTATGATTTCTTTAATTCCCTATTTATCTATTTAAATGCACGGCGTCACCTCATCCTAGGCAGCTCCGAACGGTCACTCGGCATGCTCCCATTCATTTTGCTTTCCACCTTGGCATGTCAGGTGGCTCGCAGTTCATGCACCGAGAGTTCATCCGGCTAGATCTCAACCGCTAACAAGATAAAGGCGCGATCAGGTGGCTCTCCATCATCATTCACAAATAGGCTAACCCAAGAATAGTCCACACTGAAACCTTAAGATCTCCTTCTAGAATTAACCAAATCTCATGGGGTTTGATCCTATGGACTCGTCTATGTGTGACGAACACATCCATACAGTAAACATGCCATTAAATCAACCTTAATTAAATGGAGAATCAAAATAGGCTCTGGAAGAGGGGAAGATACCTTTACTCTAAGGAAAGCTTCAATCAGAGGTAGTCCACACATTCATGGAGGTCCAAGGAGGCTAAGAATTGAGCCTTTGATCATGGTGAAAGGTCTAGGCCCAAATTCGATCAAGGTCGGATTTGGGTGTTGGTCTTGAGCTATCTTAGAGGCTCTGTATGAGTGGGTTTTGATAGGGCTTTGTCTTAATTCAGTGTGGTGATGTTGTGGGTGAGTTTAATTTGGATTTGGTGCACTGTGGAGGTGTGGTGGAAGATGTCCTATCTCTGACAATGATTTAAACTAAAAAATTGAGCTTCAACAAGAGGAATTAGGGCAACATAGTGGTTGGGTTGCACTGTGGAGGTCTCAAGGAAGCTCAGGGAGTGATTTTAGAGGGTATCCTTAAGAAATTTTCAGCACCCCTTTCATGGCCATGGAGGTGGAGCTTTTATAAAAATGGTTTAGGGTGGCTCTGTGGGCCAATGTATGGGTGCAAAGTGTTGCCTATGTGGAGGGCAGAGAGACTCTAAACTTCAAATGAGATGAGGTGGCCTCTAGGTTTGAATTAGGTTTGGATTTTTTTAGGGTGGCTCATGATTTTGGCTCCTTAGATGAGTAGGCCAGCCGGTAAGTCTAGGGGAGGTGAGCCAGGGGAAGCTTCCACAACAATTTATTTGGGCAGGTGTTTATTTTTGGCAAAAACCCCTTAGGCTTAAGCAATTTTGGAAGTGAATCCCTTGATTTGGGGAACCTTTGGTCCATAGCTCATTTGGGTGCTTCCATGGGGTTTATCCTGGTCAATAAGGTCCAAATTTGGCTGTGGTGGTTTTTGGTTGGCCAATTTGGCTAGATTGGGTCAACTTTTGGTGAAGTGGTCCATGTAGATCAATTTGGATAAATCTTGGGTTTGGGCTAGGATAACCATGACCTTGAGCGTAATTTATTGATCAAGATTGTGTAGATGATTGTAATGAACATTTTTGGTGAAGGATTGAAGTGATTTTGAGTTCAATTGGGGGTTCAATTTGAGGGGTTTTGGAATTTTCGTCACCTTGGGCATGTTGGACTAGACTTGGCCTTAGGATGAGCTAGGCTTGGAATTTGGCTCAATTGAATGGTCTAATTTATCAAGATAAATGTTATGAAGATTTTTCATGAAGGAATGGAGTGGAGATTTTGGGGCTAAGGCAATCAATTTAGTGAAATTTTGGGACATGGCCAATTTTGGGCCAATTTGGAGTTTTTTGGACTTAGGTCAAAATTAAATGAAATTGAGGTTTCACCAAGGCTAATTGAAGGTCAATTTTGATTTTTAGGAATGTTATGAAGAGTTTAGGATTCAAATTGAGACCAATGGAGTAGGCCATGGGGTTCAATTTGGTGNCTAAAAAATTAAATAATTAAAAAATTCATAAAAATCATAAAAATAATAAAACTCATGGAAAGGTTCTAAATTATTTTCTAATCACTTAGGAACAATTATAATATTTTTTTTGATTTTCTAAATAAAGATATAGAATTTCAAAGGTTAAAAATAATTTTTAAAAAGCTAAAGATGAGTTTTCACTAAAACAATTCCAATAAATCAATGAAAAATCAGAAAAATATAAAATTTTCACCTGTACGTTCTCTGACTACAGGGAGATTTTTCAAAAATACAAAATTTAATTTTCACCACTTAAAATATTTTATTTTTATTAAATATCCCAAAACTTAAAATAATTCTAATAAATCACAGAGAACTTAGAAAATTGTGAACTTTGATCCAAATACTTCTCTTGTCTAGGTCTACCTCCAGTAAAAATTTCAAGGGATTATAATTTACCTTAGTCAAGTTAGGAATTTTCTTTGAAAAATCCTATTTTTGCATTAAAATAATTATATAAATTAAATTAAATTTTAAAAAATCACATTTTCTTCTCTGATGTCTTAATGGACCCATGAATGAGGTAGGATAAAAATTTCAAAGTCATTTAAATTTAATTTGAAAAATTATGAAGCGTTAGAGCCTTAGGGGCAAATGTGTACTTTTGGAAATCTTGCCTTAGTTAACATTTAGGCTTAATTCAAGGAGGGGAATGGGTAACCTCTGATCTTAATCAATTTATTTGATGTTTGAAATACAAAGGGGTTAATTGGTAGAAACCAATCTCACTTTCTTGATTGGATTAATAATATTTCTAAATTAATCAAAATTTGGAAGCTTATTAAAATTAAATGATTCTGGACTTAAGGGTATGACTTTTGAAGCCAATAATTAATCAATTTAATACCCTTATGTTGACTTTCAAATAAAATTCAAATCATGATGCATGACTACTTAAAACTTAACCCTCTGATTAAGACACTCACCTAGGTCTTAAAGGGCTTAGTAGTGACTTAGGCTAAATAAAAAATTGTCTAAATGAGGATTAGAGAAATAAAAATAATTAAATCAAACATCCTTGAAACACCACTAAGCCCAATTAGGTTTAAAAATTTTGCTAAGTGTTCAAATTACACTAACTTGCCTCTTTAAGGGTCTTCACCCACATTTGGCTAAGTGTTGAAATTACACTCACTTGCCCCTTCAAGGGTCTTCACCCACATAATTCTTAAATTGAATGATAAGTGATAATTACCCTATTCTTAGGGATAATTGGGACATCGATGTTAACTGAGCGTTAAGGATATTTACAGGATGAACCATTAAGTAACATAATAAGTTTAAATGGACTCGAGGTATTTCACCAGTTGGTGAGAGGGAGGCATGGACCTGCTTCCCCTTCCTAACTTGTTGGATACCTAGAGGCTATTAAAACTTCATTATTCTCTGCTCAATGGAATCTTCCTTAATTAAACTTCTAAGGACCCGCAAAGATATGACATAGGGTTAGGAAAATTACCAAAATTTTACCCTTTCCGGAATCATCCGCTTTTAAGGACTTACCAAAATACAACATAGAGTTAGGAAAACACCTCAAAACTCTACTTTTCCTGCTCTTCATAAATGCCCTCACATGCATTTTTAAGTTTCAGGGGTGGAAAGAGAATACTCGCCAGGTACGCTTTTACAGTTTATAGTATCGTCTTTCTTCTGCCTTTTCGCTACATGTTTCATGCTTTCATTACCTACATAAACTTCCATGTTAACTATAAACAAAATCATAACCCGAAACCAAAACTAAAATCAACCAAGATAAAATTCACCGCCACAACATTCAAAATATAAAATAACACAAAACCACAACTTCAACTTAATTAAGATGTCTCTATCGGATGATCGGGAATCCCTTGGAGGAGATAACCTACTATTTCTAACGAGGCTTCCCACGGTTTAAATAAAATTATGGAACTCATTAAGTTGAGTTTAGTAAGTTCATTTGGACTAAGTGAATCCAATAGAAAATAGTGGTGCCGGAACGAGGGAACCGTAGGATCCTAACCGTTGTCGCTCTAATCAACTCTAATATGCCCTCATAAAATTTAAATAACTTCAACCATAAGGCCACCTGATTTGATGTTATAACTTGACACACTAGATAACTCAAACTTGTCGTGGCAAGAAGCTTGGAGCTAGCATGGTGGGCAGCATAGCCATCTTCAACAGCAAAACCTGTCTTCCCCAGCTAAACCAATCTTCCTTCCTTAGACTTAAACACGGCCATCTTCAACAACAAAACCTGTCTTCCCCAGCTAAACCAATCTTCCTTCCTTAGACTTAAAGTCATCTTCAACAGCAAAACCTGTCTTCCCCAGCTAAACCAATCTTCCTTCCTTAGACTTAAACCCGGAAAACCTATCTTCCTCAGCTAAACCAATCTTCCTTCCTTAGACTTAAACAACAAAGCCATAGACTTTGAGGTTGCTTGCTTATGCAACGTAAATCCTCACCTTATATTTAGGCCTTTGTATAGCCCTATTGGAGGTTGCTTGCTTATGCAACGTAAATCCTCACCTTATCTTTAGGCCTTTGCATAGCCCTTGTCTTCCCCAGCTAAACCAATCTTTCTTCCTTAGACTTAAACAACAAAGCCATAGGACTTCGAAGGCACTTGCTTATGCAACGTAAATCCTCACCTTATCTTTAGGCCTTTGCATAGCCCTGTTATACATTTTGCTTATGCAACGTAAATCCTCACATTATCTTTAGGCCTTTGTATAGCCCTGCTATATAATATATGCTTATGCAACGTAAATCCTCACCTTATCTTTAGGCATTTGTACAGCTCTACTGTGCAATCTAAGCCCTAACAAGCAAAACCAATCTTCCTTCCTTAGACTTAAACAACAAAGCCATAGGACTTCGAGGTTGCTTGCTTAAATGTAAATCTTCACCTTATCTTTAGGCCTTTGCATAGCTCTGCTATACAATATAAACCCTAACTCGTCTTAGGATTCCGAGGTTGTCGTTTGTCACGACCTAAACCCTCACATCTTCCAGGCTATTTGTGNTGTTCTCCTCTATATCCATGACATCCCCTAGTTCTTCTTCCTTTGGATTCTACAATAAAATGTTTCAAATTTGAATCAATCCCCTTTCACACCTCTACATCCGATTTCGTTGAAGTGTCTCACCCTTTGAAATTCCTTGAAGATAATTTTTCTTGATTTTTATCGAGAGTCTTCTTAAGTGGCTTTGGTCATTTAAGATGTAATTAGCTATAAGGGCTCACCTTATAGGAAGTATGTCCCAACCCAGCTTAATATAAACCCTATTTAATCCTTTATGTTAAATAGGGGAACTTGTCGGCAAATACAAAGGTTTCGCAGACCAAACGGACGTCGTACTTTCCTTAGTTTATTTGATCGAGCCTCATCCTCAATTCTTGTGTTTATCCTTCGGGATAATCCCTTAGTTTATTTGATCGAGCCTCATCCTCAAGTCTTGTGTTTATCCTTCGGGATAGATACAGTTTGAGGTATAGTGCTCTTTCATTTAAACTATGAAAAATATGGGGTCAGTTTCATTTCATACCCAGGTACAGTGCTCTTTCATTTTAAACTATGAAAAATATGGGGTCAGTTTGATTTCATACTTAGTACAATGCTATTTCATTTAAATTATAAAAAATATGGGGTCAGTTTGATTTTATATTTTTCTAAAACTAAATATAGTGCTATTTCATTTTAAACAATGAAAAATATGGGGTCAGTCTGATTTCATACTTCAATGTCCTTTCGAAGCGGGCGACTGGATTTCGATTCTAGCTACCGACAGCTTCTTAAGGGCAACCCCACAAACCAACCCGAAATAACGCCGACAATGAGCTAGCGCATTATAATCAACTTTATATAATCCTTCAATCTTTACTTGACTATGTTTTTTATCCACTGGCGAAGGTAGAGATAGCTCTTCCTAAGTTACTATTTGTTTTCCTTTATCCACTAGAGCTGACCTGGAGGGTAACACTTTCCCGCTCCTTAGATTTATATCTGTGATTTCTTCTTCTGAAGATGTTGTAGGCAAAATTTCTGGTTTCTCTACTTCTTCATCGGAGAGATCCAAGTTGATAGCTAGTGGTGCACCGTGACACTCAAGGACTGGCTCCTCACTCCTTGTGTTATCGTAATCGGTTTCATTGATATATTCATTCTTGTTAACAGATTCATCAGACTTAAATACAATTTGAGGATCGGTTTAGGAATCAAGATCGGAGTTATATTGAGCAAAGTCAGTTATGTTATCACTAGAAATAATTACTATGTAGCCGAAATCATAATTTTCATATTCATAATGCCCTAGTGGGGCAAAAAGATAATCATACATGGTTAGGGGTTTGAGGATTTTCTTTCCTGAATACGAGACAACCAATCTAACAATGACAGCTCATATCCTACCCCTTGCGCTATTGATCTTCATGACGTCGTTCTTCTCTTTCTGTTTTTCTTGTGGTGGTTTCTCTGGCTAAATATCCATCTTGGGCTAAGCAAGTTGTAGACTCTAAACGGGTGCCTGAGCTGAAGCAATCTGAATCTGATCCAGTAACTTCTTGGATGACTTGCTCCAAACTGCACTTAATCCATCTTCTTCTAAATAAGGATCTATCATAGTGATTGGCCTGGTTGAAATCATATTTACATAACCTTTTTTAGGTTCATTTAAATATTCCTTCGAGATTGTTATATTTCCTTCTTTAAAATTCCTCTCGAGCCAGACCTTAAAAACAAAACAACCCTCTATTGTATGTCCCAACATACTGTGGTAGGGACAAAAATTGGGGTACTCCTTCTTGTCCATTTCTTCCGACTTCTTAGGCTCTGGTAATCTGAACTCGAGCTTCTTCATTAAGTTCCTGAACATCTTTGACATAGCCTCATCTTTGTCCATTTCTTAATTAAGTTCCTGTCTACCTTTTGCTCGGTACGGTCCTCCCTGATGTGACTGCTGGCTAGATTGACCAAACTGCTATGTTTGTTGCTGTTGAGTATGTTGTGATGATTGTTGGGAACTTTGATGAGAATGCTCTGCCTGTATCTTCATCGGCTGCTTTCCCTTATCAAATGTTGCCACTGTCTTAGACTTCTCCTCGAATATCCTGGTTGTCCTAGACTTCTCGGCCTTTTCATGAGAATCCACATGCTTGACTTCTTCTTGTAGATTTCTAGCTTTGTTGAGTAGCTTCTCGAAGGACTTGATGGTGAATCCCTTAAGCTTGAAAGCTATCAAACCATGGATGTTTTTAAGTACAATCTTAATTGCATGATGTTCTTGTAGCTGAGGTTCACATTTCATGCTAAGGTTTCTCTACCTCAAGATAGAATCCACCAAAGTCTTGTTAGGCTTTTGCTTCTCTATCATGAGATCTCCAATTGAAACATGATGTTACGCTCCGACAAATCTTTTTATAAATAATTGTTTTAACTCGGAGAACGTCTTCACTAATACATTGGGCAACTCGACTTACCAATCAAATGTTATTCCTGATATGCTGCTGACAAACTGATGGAAAAGCAAGGCCTCATTACCTCCAGCATTGCCACAACTAGCTCGGAAATGTGCTATATGTTGTATAGGATTTCTGGTCTCGTCAAACACCTTAAAGTTTGGTGACAAAAAACCCTTAGGGTAGAGTACGACATTGAGCTCCTCTAGGTAGGGTCTACCCATAAAAATCAGTGCACCACCCTTAGATTGGGCTAAGGCCTCCCAAACTTGTTCGACGATTTGTTTAAGTTCCTTTTTCAGCATTACGCTTTAAACAAAGTCCTTTTTTTATCATCTCTGTTAGCCGAGGCAACTTCCCTCCTTTCATCAGTGATGTGTATAATTTCTGGCTGGTTGACTTCTTGAGAAGCTAACTATTGCGGTTGAGACTGTTCATTAACTGTAGCCATGGCAGCCATGGTAGTGGCCATTTCTTTCATTATTTTCTTCAATTGGCTGATTTTCTCATCCTTTAGTAGAACAGTCTTAAGCAGATCATCTATGGCTTTCTCTTCAACGAGAGGTTGGGTGTCGCACGTAGATGCAGCAGCTCTAGTTTCCTATGACATGAATATCCATAAAATCCTCATTTAGATAGTTTTAAAAGTCAAAATCATCATCATCATCATCAACGGAAACCCCATGTTCTCGGGCTAGCTCCGAAATCTCGACCCTGAGCTTCTCAACATTTTCTTCAATTATCGATTCTTGTATCATTTTGAGATCTGGGGGAATCTGCTAAACCTCCTCCACTTATTCGTTTAACTTATTAGCGATAGTTGTGACAATGTCGGATACTTCACACTTTTGCTTTACTCCATGATTCTGCCTTACGATGAGAATTGGAGCAGCGACAATAGAATCAGTGGTGATGATGGTAGTATCAACTTAGCTTCCCAAGAAGAACCTGATGGGAATGCAAGTAGGCAAAGTTTCAGTTGATCTTTGAGATTTTCTGGCAGATCTAACATCTCTCAGGATTTCTCTCTTCATGTGAGTGGATACTGTACATCCCATTTGTTTAAGTAATTCACTGACTGAACAACTGATGCACAAAAAATATATGCATTTTGAGACCTATATTTTATACTCATTTTTGGTGATATTGTACTTTAATGGAAGGTATTTTTTATATTTTTTTGTAATTTGATGAATTTTAGCACTTGAAACAAAAAAGAAGCAAAAAAGATGGAATTTGGAGTCAAAATGGAGTTTTGGAAGAAAAACTCAGCGCTGACAGCTCCAGCAAGGACGTCGATGACGCCAACAAGAAGGGGGATTCCAGAACAGCGGGGGCACTAATGGCATCATTTGATAAAGAACACAAAAAATAATTCGGACCATGAACGCCGACGGCGCCAATGTTGGCGCTGAGTGAATTTCTAGAAGATTCGATGAATTTGGACACTTTTTGAAGAATTATTGAATACACCTCTTGGAAATCCGACATTCTTGCTTTATTTAGAGCAAACATTGATTAGAAAAAAAGGGGGTTAGTGTGTCATTAAGTCTTCTGGAGTGTTCTATTGCGTGTATTATTTAGTGTAGTGAGTGCAAGTGCAATTTCTTCTAAGAGTTATTAGAGAGGAAGAGGAGTAAGTGATTTCTTCTTTCCTATATTTTTGAAGAGAAAATCAAGAGTCTTGTAAAGAGAGAAAGAGTCCAAGAGAGGGTACAAGGGATTTGCTTTGAGGAAGAGTTAAAGATACATAGTATTTGTTTATTATTGTTGTATAAACTTTTTTTATTTATGAAATTTATATTGTGTCGTATCTTCCTCAGGAGGTCTGAGTAGTTTTATTTATTTTTCTTTCTACTCTGAGATATGGTGAAATGAGGAGATAATTTGGATGTGCTAATTTTAAAATATAAAATAAATTATGATGATTTTTCACTTCGTTCTTAATTTACTTTTTGATTTAGTCAATTGAAATGTTAACATCTGTTATGAAATGTACTATCCGGGAAATGGAGTATAAGTTTTACAACAAAGTGAGAATGACATTCGATCCAATGAAGGAGTGTTTTGTTCATGGATTTCGGTGCAAATAAATAGGGAAATATATATTACCGAGCAAAGAAATAGAGATTCTAGGGTGACAGACTAAAATCCCCAATTTGGTCTTAGTGTTTAAGAACTAATGCAAGTGTTAACCTTCAAAGGAAGGGAAGTGGGAGCTCTTTAGCCAGTATCCTCCTAGTCTAATGACAGCAACTTTATATATGCAATAAAATATAAGATAAATATGGACGTAATAAATATTCAAAAATTGTAAAGTCACACTTNTTTTGACTTAGATCAAAATTGAGCTCAAATCATGAGCCAATCAAGCTTGGATTTGGTTTATATTGGTCATATAGAAGGTTAATTTGAGTTTAGAACTGAAATTGGGGGAAATTGAGATGAAATTGATGGACATTTGAGGTGAATTTGGGAAATTGGGCCTTTAAAGGCAATTTGGGGGTTTTGGTCAAAATAGTTAAATTGGTCAAATTGGGTCACGTGGTAGTTGAGAAAATTGAAATTGGGAATATTTGGAAAGTTTTGGAAAATTTTGGGTTTTTTTGAAATTTTTGAAATTTTGGGCTAAGGAGGGCATTTTGGTAATTTGACAATTTTAGGTGATTTTGGGTAATTTGGATGTTTTTAAAAGGTTTGAAATGATTTTTGAACAAATTTTTGTATTTTGGGTAAATTTAGGAATTTTGGCCAAATTTAGGGTTTCAAGGGTACTTAAGTAATTTGGGGGAGTTTAGTGGAAAAAAGGCCAAGTTGAGTATTTTTGGTAGAATTTGTTAGCCAACCACCATAAATAAGTCATGAACTAATGGAAACCCCATTTGGGTTTTCTATGTACTGGTCTTAGCTAAACCCTAGCCTACGGCCAATGGGTTTAGGGGAACATCTACATGAGTCTCCTAAAGAATCAAGGCATCAAAGTCAAGAAATTTTTGGTTTGTATTTGTGAGTGATTGTGAGTGAGGTTAGTGTAGTGAGTGCCTTAGCTCTAGACCAACACCCAGAGTCAACCCTAAGGGCAATCGGTCCTATGGGAACTCATCTTGAGCTCCCCTATAACGACCCTACCAACTAAGTGCTAGAGGTTAGGACCAATATGTAGAGCTTCAAGTTCAGTAAAGAAGAAGGTAGAATTTCTAATGGTTAGGGTTCCTCTTCTAATTTTCTAGGAATAATCAAAAGAAAAGTCCTACGGCTAGACCTTAGGCAACTAAAGAGGAAAAACTAAACCTTAACCAAAAGTGAGGTCAACACAGAGCTATACAAAAGCCTAAAGATAAGTTGAGGATTTATATCACACTAAGCAAATAACCTCAAATTTTTATAGCTTGGTTGTTTAATTCGAAAGAATGTTTTAGCTGGTGTAGATATATTTTGCTGTTGAAGATGGTCATGCTGCCTAAGATGCTAGCTCCAAGCTCCTAGTCGTAGCGAGTTTAAGTTTTATAATGTGTCAAGTCTTGATGTCAAATCAAATGTTTCTTATGGTTATTTAAATATTACGGGGGTTGTTAAAATTGATTAGGGCGACGTCGGTTAGTATCCTATGATTCCCTTGTTCTGACACCACTATTTTTTTTCAGATTCACTTATTCCAAATGAATTTACTAAACTCAACGTAATGAGTTCCATAATTTCATTTAGACTATGGGAAGTCTCGTTAGCAACCGTAGGTTACCTACTCTGAGGGATTCTCGATCATCCGATAGAGACATTTTAATTTCGTTTAAATTTTTGTTTTATTTTGTTTGTGATTAAATTTTGAGTTGTTTTATATTTTGATTGCTGTGGTGGTGAATTTTATCTGATTTAATTTTTAAGTTTTAGTTTTGGTTTTGCTGCTATCCTAGCAGTTTTGGTTTTTGTATGCAAGGAGACATTGTTATTTAACATGCAAGAGTGAGACAAGAAGTACAGAAAGGTAAATGTAATAATTTAAAAATGTACATGTCAATTCTTCTCGTTCCTCTACATGAAAGGTTAGCTTTGGCAGTGTATATATATAATTTTTGCAAAGAATTTAATATGCAGGAGTAGATGAAGGTATATCTATCAAACCCCAAAGTGTGATTTTATTGAGTCTCGGAAGTTCTTAGTGGATGATTTTAGAAAAAAATATAACAAGTTAAATTTGCCCTTCAAAATATCCAAAAGATTTCAAAGTGTTCAAGGAATGACCCTAAACTATGACCGCAACTTTATATATGCTTAAAAATATAAGTATTTAATACTGCTACTAAAAGATTTAATCCCTCTACAACTGTACCAAAACTTAATAATAGTTATATATTCGATAAATATGGACGTAATAAATATATAATAATTGTAAAGTCACAATTATCAATGCAAGTATACGTATCGCTCAAGTAATATAGGGCTCTAATGGAGTCCTAGATATCAATCCAACAGNTTTAGACATTTTCATCAGTATGAAATTTTTGCAGTCCTTCTCAAAATTTCTACTTCGCCTGGTCTGTAATATTAGAAGCTTTCTACACATATAAATCATTAGAGGAATTTCTGGGTAATGAAATTTTGAAATAAGTATATAAAACTGAAATATAAACAAGCACAATATTTCCTAACACTAACACAAAACTAAACAAAACAATTACAATTAAAATGCGAAAATAAAAATCACATTACATTACAGGTAATGAAATTTTGAAATAAGTATAAAACTAAAACATTAAATAAGCACAACATTTCCTAACTACAATACTAAATAAAACAATTACAATTAAAATGCAAAATAAAAATCACATTACATTCCAAAATACTACTCAACATCTATTAATACTAAATAAAACAATTAAATTTAGAATGCAAAAATAAAAATCACATTATATTACAATCCACAATACTACTCAACATCTATTAAACTACAC
>JXCR01098703.1:188702-206045 GCA_002079205.1 Phalaenopsis hybrid cultivar
CCAATTTGCCGGTCTCGCCGTCGGCGGAGTCGAGGACGCCTTCGGCGGAGTCGAGGACGCCGACGGCTAGCCTCTATATTAATTTTGTCTGGAATCTCGAGAAAAACCCGTCGTTGGCGCCCAAGGCAAAAGTTTCACAATTTCGCTCTAGTCCAAATGCATTCTAATTTTTCTCTGTGGATCCAATTTTTAAGATATTTCAAGGGTAAATAAGAGTAGTAGAGCTTAATACTACCACATACTAATATAATTTCAAATAAAAACTACTATATCGATAATAAAAGTAAAGATAAATATGGGTTACCTCCCATAAAGCACTTGGTTTAACGTCGTCAGCCCAACCTATTCAGATGTTATTCAAATTGATTGATCATTAAAACCTCTTTAAAATTTGGTCTTTTACCCTCATAATATGGTTTTAATCTGTGTCCATTTACTTTAAATCTATTTCATGTCTTCTGATCTTCAATTTCAACAGCTCCGTAAGTATAAACTTGAGTCACAGTAAAGGGTCCTAACCAACGAGACTTCAATTTCTCAGGAAATAACTTCAGCCTGGTGTTGTAAAGTAAAACTTCTTGTCCTGGTTCAAAGTTCTTCTGGTTAATCTTCCGATCATGCCATAACTTTAATTTTTCCTTATAAATTATGTCGTTATCATAAGACTCATTTCTTAATTCTTTCAATTCATTTAATTGTAATAATCTCTTCTTACCAACATCTTTCAAGTTATAATTGAATTCTTTAATCGCCTAATATGTTTTATGCTCCAATTCTACTGGTAAGTGACAAGTCTTTCGAAAAATCAGTCTGTAAGGAGTCATTCCAATATAAGTTTTATAAGCAATCCTGTAAGCCTATAATGCGGTATCCAGTCTAGTGGACCAATTTATTCTACTAGGGTTTACAGTCTTTTCAAGTATTTGTTTAATCTCTATATTAGAAACTTCAGCTAACCCACTGGTTTGAGGATGATAGACAGTAAAGATTCGATGAATAATATTAATTTTTTCTGCCAATATCTGAATATATTTATTCCTAAAATGGGATCCTCCGTCAGTGATAATCAATCTAGGCATTCTGTATCTAGTGAAAATATTTTTAATTAAAAACCTTGAAACACTTTTAATGTCACAACGAGGTAAAGTTTGTGCTTCAATCCACTTAGAAGCGTAGTCCACTGCAATTAATATATATAAGTTTTCAAATGAAGGAATAAACGGTCCCATAAAATCTAATCCCCNAAGTGTCTCGGATCATATGATAGGGGCGAGCATCGTGATCAGAGGTTCAGAAATTCCTATGCTTCAGAGGGGATCGGACATGAGTTCACTTTTCCAAGAGCTCCACAGCAGGATAGAATAGTTAATCGTATGAAGAGAACCATTAAGAAGCATGTCAGAAGCATGAAATTGCATACATATTTGCGAAGATAATTTTGGGCAGAAACAGTGAACGCTACAGTGTATCTAGTCAAATGTGGTTCGTCAGTACTTTTGAAGAAAGACTTACTTGAAAAAGCCTAGAGTGACAAAGATGTAAATCTATACCTCTAAAGATATTTGATTATTCTGCATATGTACATATTGATGCAGGGAGTAAACTTGACTCGAAATCTATCAAGTACAATTTCATTGGGTATGGCTCAAATGAATTTAAGTAAAAATTATGTGACTATTAAAATCAAAAGTTCATTAAGAGCAAAGATGTTATTTCAATGAAATGAAAATGTAAAAAAATAAAATCAGCACTCAGGATTGTCTATCAATTACTTCTGAAGAGGACAAGTATTTTGAGATAGAACATAATGAAACACAAAAAGTTCCTCAGTTACATACTACTAAATTTAAGAGATTCAGCAGAGCTACTCGACCGACGTTGGTATGTTGCTTCTTTGTATTATTAGTCTCTAACAGATAGCGGTGATCCAAAGTAATTAAAAGGTCATTCAAGTTGAAGATTCAAAAGAGTGGGAGTTTGTCATGGATGATTGGATCAGTTCTTAAGGTCAAATCAGACATGAAATTTGATGTTATTATCAGATAACAAAAAAGTACTACACAACAAGTGGATCTACAAGCTGAAAGAAGAATCAGATGATAACAAACAATACAAAGCAAAGCTTGTTGTGAAGGCATTTCAACAGAAGGAATGAATTGATTATATTGAGATTTTTCCTCCTATGGTGAAGGAAATTGTTATAGTTATGTTAAGCTTCATATATGGAGATCTAGAAGAGGAACTATACATGGTCCAACCACAGGGTTACAAGGTTCCAAAGAAAGAAGGTTTGGTATGCAGGTTGAAGAAAAGTTTCTTTGGCTTAAAGCAGGTTGCAAGACAGTAATAGAGAAGGTTTGACAAGTTAATGTCAGATAATGGGCACATGAAATGTCAGGCAAACCACTGTCGTTTCATCAATAACTTCAACAATTGTTATACTTTCTTACATGCTAATTGCATGGGCAAATATGAAGAAAATTAGAAACTAAAAGGAAAATTATCAAGTGAGATTAAGATGAAAGATTTAAGTCCAACTAGAAGATTCTCGGGATGAGAATCATATATACTAAAGTTGCTTCAGATAGAGTATATTGAGAAAATCCTACATAAATTCAACATTGGTGAGGCGAAACTAGTTTGCATCACCTTAAGTAGTCATTTCAATCCAACTAAGAAATTATCACTTAAGTTTGAAGTAAAGCAAGTATGGATGGGGAGAACTCTATATGATTCAATAGTTAGAAGTTTGGTGTACACAATAATTTGTATCAGACCAAATATTGCATATAAAGTGGGAGCGGTTAGCAAATACATGAACAATGCAGAAATATAATTTTGGGAGGCGGTGAATAGATTCTTAGGTATTTGAGGGAAACCATCAACAAGGCACTTTGCTATGAAAGTGTGTGGATCAGTCTACAGAAATTTATAGATTCAGATTTTACAAGAGATTTGGATGGTAGAAGTACAACAGAGTATATTTTCACTTTATGGAATATAACGATGAGTTGTGATTCCAGGCTGCGGAAGATTATTACACTTACAACTACAGAGGCAAAAATATATTGCTATCATTGAAACTAACAAGGAGATTTGGCTATAGAGCTTTATTGCATAACTGGGCAAGGAGTATGAGATTGGAAAGCTTCATAGTGATCGTATGAATGTTATTGATCTTGCTAAGAGTGTTACTTTTCATGCATGAAAAAGCATATCCAACTAAGTATCACTTTATTCGCTATTAGAAGATGGGCAGTTACTTTTAAAGAAGATACATACAACTCAGAATCTTACAGACAAGTTCATCAAGATGGTGACTATTGTAAAATTAGAGCTATGATTGGCTTTAGTTGAAATCCAGGAAGTTTAAGACCAGGGGTGAAGCACACTATAGTGTAAGACTATGAAGATGATATAAATCAAGTAGATCAGGCGGACATGCATCACGTGCTATCAGTCTTCAAGTGAGATTGTAGGATTGTGGAGCCTGCAACACCGAGAAGCAAAATTCCAACATCTCCAAAGAGGCGCTCCTATGCATGAGCATGTCTACGGGTGTAGCTACGCCATGCGGCGTAACTACACAACCAAGCATAACTACAATGGGCATTCACTTGATACAAGTTTTTCAAAACTATGAGGGTCTATTAATTACAATGACTATAGGTGTGATGATGTAGCGTGGTTTGCAAAACCGAGCATCCAGAATAATTACACCAGCCTTGATGTGGTTATGCCAAAACGGTTTGTTCTCTTCTTTTGATTTTAAGTCTTCGATTCGAGCGACGAATGTATCCCTTGAGCTTGTGGTGTTTCTCAATAAGGTTTCTTCGTGAAGGTCAATTTTCAAGAGAGTAATTTCGCTGGAGGATTTTTTCTTATGAAATTGAGAGAAAGATTTGGAGCGAAGTTCTATAAGTTCATGTGTTTGTCGAGAGTTGACCTGAGTGTATCTCTATATAATTTTGATCCATTATAGTAAAATTTTAATGTCGTGTGGCTCCATGGCTTTTTTTCGTTCTCGGGTTTTTTCACGTAACTCTTGGAGTGCTTTTCTTAGATTACTTTGTTGTGCTTCTGTTCAATTTCTTTTGTTTTGATATTCTTGAATCGGTGTTCTTATTTTCCGTGGTGTGACTTTGATTTTAATCCAATCAAAGTCTTCAGTGCATATTCCATCCCAACACCAATAAATTGCTAATAGCCTCATGAAGATCAAATCAAATACATTGAAATTTGAACTAAACAAGAATATTTTAGAATTTTAATTTTTTAGACATTAATTTCAATTTGTTGGACTATTTTAAAAGGCCATGCCATCATTGCATTTAATTTTTTAAAGATTCCAAGAGGAAGTTGGCGCGAGAGCGTAATAATGACCCAAGCAAAAGGGGAGGTGGGACAAGGGCACAATTCCTGCCTACAAACCATCCCATTTGGAGATTTTATTTAATGCCTACAAGGGCAAGCTTGTCTGTGAGGCCCCTATTTTACATTATTTGAAATATAATTAGGTTTCTTTTTTGCATTAGTACAACTATGTCGTCTAAAATCTATCATAGGATTTTGGTTTGGATTTGATACTATTTTGAGAAATTTTGAACTTGATGTGACCTATCCTTCTATAATAACTCATGTTGGAAGCTTGATTGAAAGTAGGTGGTGGATTCTCCTTGATGTTGTTTCCCGCTAATATTATCCCTAAAGACCCTTGTCAAACATTCTACACCAATAAGGAGCACTAAATGAATGTCATTTGATATCAGAGCTTAATTTTAATCAAAATTCCTAAGCTTAATCAAAATTTTATACCTGCCACACCTTTACAAAATCAAAACCTAACCAAAGAGCAGAGCACACCACAAACTTTCCCACTTCCAACAAATACAAAATCCACCCTTATATTGGCCAAAACCTTAAGGGTCTGTCTGGTAATGATTTAGAGCAGGAATTAAGCTTACATTTATCCTAAATTTTGTCAGACGGTAATTTTAGACAAAATATAAACTCATATTTGATAAATCTGGATTTCACAAATTTCGGTCTAAAATCCTTAATTTACTAAATCCTGTGGATCGGTGGATATAGTAAGTTTAGGAAAAACGCTCCACTTGAAAAAGAAGACGTGAAGTCACCTCACTGAATGGTTTCGGGAAGGATAAGAGCCAAATGAGGAGAAAGAATGGGAGTTTTGGGCCACTGTAAGCCGTGATCCCGTCATTGCATTCCCAGCTAGCTCCAATTGCGGTTGTATTGTAAGGGTGTAGTCACAAAGTGATGGTTTTAAACGAAACAGGGAGAGGGGAAGGGAAATGTGAGGGTTTTAAGGAGAGGGGATTAATGCAAGCGAGGATTTTATTTGTTTAATTTTATTTAAGTGAATTTTGTAACTTAATTGCTTAATAATTAAAAACTAATTAAAATATTATCAGATTAATCATAAATAAAAAAATTATATTTATCATTCAATAGTGATTAATAAAAAATAAATATTAGCTCTTAGAGAGATGTATCATTATTCTCCCTCAAATTGTGTTATAACTTCATTGATAGCACGTATCGTTCCTCAGCAATATAGTCATAGAAGGCAATTTCTCTTTATTTTTTCTCAACAGTAGCAGTCGTACCCTTTAAGTTTTTGTCTTCTCATCACTCAACCTTCCAAATTCTCTTATTGATCATTCTACACCATCTAGAAACCCTATCTTAGTGTTAAAAGACTTATCAGATTTACATGCATTATTATCTTATCACCAAGTCAAAATTCCACATCTCTTGTTAACACCAGCAAAAAACTTGTATTATCACAATTAAAAGCCAACTTTTTATAAATATCTTCAGCTAAAATCAAGCACATTTTCTTCAAAAAATTGTGCAAATCCAATATGTCTAGATTTTATGGGAAGGTCAACAAAGAACTATTGGCTTTCTAGGTTAATATCATGTAACAATCTCAAATGGATAGATGCATAGACATAACGAGAATGAGTTATACACAAACTAACATGTAGATAATATTGAAGCCCACCCAAATATATGAATCTCCCCAAGCGTACATTAACTACTTCAATTGGACAATCAACTTGTGGCGATAAGCAATTAAACATTTATGCTATGTTCTCATTTTCTTTTAATCAATTTTTTCGGGGACTAAAAAAAATCACTAAAATATTTAACAACACGATTGGAAATATTTATTTCAGGTAACCAAGTAATTTAGCTACATTAAAATAAAGATAAAAGTTAATTATAATGGGACAATAGTCTTATGACATAATATATAATGCATTATTTTTTAAAATTGATTTACCAATATCAAATTATATTCATGTTACTGCAATCTTGACCTTTGATTCAGCATTTACCACCCTCGTTGTTTTCAACTGAGCCCATCTTAGTCCATCTTGACCTCTGCATTTATTGTCTCCTCTCTTGTTGATCACCCCATCACTATCGTTGTCATATTTTAAGTTCAACTAGCCCGTTTCCTCCCTCACCCACACCACCTCCCTCCATTTCAGCCACACCATAGTTCTTCTCAAACACTTCAGATGAGAAAGTGGGAGAGAACAACTAAAATTGGAAGTACCTCGCATTATTTTTTTCTGTTGCTATCTACAACATCCAACCCCTAGAAGAATCCCATTCAAATACTCCATGCACATCCTCATGATGATTCCTAGTTTGAGAGTCCATGCTCAAAGAATGATTGTTCATATAGTGTTATCCCCTTATTTTGTTAACATTGAATTCATGTAAGGTTTACTAATGACTACTCTTAGTCAAAACTTTTTAGTGATAATCGACAAGTTTCTAATATTACATTTTTATTCGCTATTCTAGCACTAATGTTGCCTCACACAAGGTGTAGATGTTCTTCAAAGAGATTGCTTGCCTACATGATTTTCCTGCTTCCATTGTGTCTCATAAGGATAAAAAGTTTGTTAGTTATTTCCAGAAAAAAAAACTATTTAAACTATTTGAGACCCAGTTGAAAATTTTACCATCCCCGCAATCCCAAAAAAATTGATGTACTTGAGATAAATGTTTCACTTCAAGAGGGCTAAGGTAGGCCCTCCCATGGTAAATAATCATAGAAGGTACTCTGAGCAGTTTTCAAAAACATTTTTTAATGTAAAAAGTACATATCATGAACTAGGTATCCATGCATGATTCACCCTCTCTGTATGTTGGGAACCTAAGCTCAAGCTTGAACTACCATTTGTGGCTTCAGAATCAGAATCAGACCCAAGTATATAAACTGAAATTGAAAAGGTAAATGTGATTCTTAAGTAAAAGAAAACAAGATATTATGGATAAGTTTTAAGTCTCCGACTTGTGCAGGAGAGTCAAAATTACATGCATGAAAGACAATTCTAGACTACAAAACAACTAAGTATTTATCAACTTTGTTGAAAATGAGCCAATATCAACATGAAAATATCATTTCCTCATTAGGGCCATACTAATTATGTCAAGCCCAAAAGTAGCTGCCAATGAACTGCGAGTTCGGTAAGCAACTCGATACGTTATCAACAAATTTTATCATTTAGCAAAAATTTTGAGACAATTAACTGGACTTCCAAAACAACACTTGACAAATTTTTGAGCTAGTTATAATTCTGGAGGAAATGATTATTATTTCATCAATTTATCAACAATTTATCTGGAATAGCATTTGATTGGATTGTTGAAATTTCCAACAACTTAGTTAAGGCGTTTGATGAAATAGAAGAGCTCTTCATAAAAAGGTTTGATATAGCTCAACACTATATCACTGTCGGGGACATGATTATTGAGAAAGAAAAATCTAATGGTAGACTATATCCTGAGATGGAGAAACTTAAGTTGAAGTCTGAACATTACTTACAAGAGCAACATAGTATTGAGATTCTACTCAAAAATATTCACAGACCAGTTGTCCTCCCATTGAAAGGATTCACCATCAAGAATTTTGAAAAATTGTTGACTAAGACAATCAATTGACAAGAGAAAGCTAAGCAGTTACTGTTTCTAAGTCGGGAAGCTCAGCAAAAATCTTATAAAACTTTTGAAAAGAGAACTATGAATGAGTCTACTATTGATTAAGGGAAACAAGCAATGAAAATATAGCTTAAAAATTCTAGGCAACAACCGTAGCAATCACCACAACAACAATACCAACTACAAATATAGTATCAGCCACAACAATATCCACAACGGCAGCAATGGCAACAACCACAATAGCAATCCCAACTATAGATTACGAACAACAACATCAACCACCATCGCAACCCTATAGGTCCGATGGGAGAAGAATGTCTAGACAAGCATTCAAAGAATTTAAAAATCAGGTATATTCTTTCAAGAATAAAGCTATCAATAATATATTCAAGTATCTATCCATGAATCCAAATTTAAAAATTCATGAGCCCGTTAAACCTGAAGAAGTGTGAAGAGACAAGGATCCCAACTATTGCACGTGCCGTAGGATGTTGGGTCATACTATAGAAGAATATTTCACCTTTAAATGTTGGTTGGAAAGGAATTATAAGGATGGGACTAAAGTTGACCCTAAGGAATATTTGAAGAAACTAAAACAAGGGACCATCAGTGTTGTCTTTTGTGAAGACATGAAACTGCTTAACCCCTATGCAGAAGAAGATGGTTGGAGCACTATCCTGGCCAAGAACTCCCGGAAGATCATCAACCAACTCCAAAAACTTTCCACATTGACTCTTGAAGAAACTCAAGACCTGCCAATCAAGATGCATTCGTAGTTCCCAGAGAGAAGAAAGAAGTTAAACCAGTAGTCAAGCCAGTAGAACCTGAAACAAAGACCAAAGAATAAATAGTAAGGGAACAATTACGATTGTGAAGAGAAATCCTGTTAGATTGGTTATTTTAGGCGAAGGTCCTAGGACTCTTACACCACTCTGTCTGTACGACTTTTTGTTCCTTGTGGAACTATCAAAGAAATGAGTTCGTCTCTTTCTGACAATTTTTAGTCGATTGACTCAAGTAATAACTTAAATAACAGCATAAATCCTAACAATCGCAGTGAAAATGATTCTCAAGTTATAAGTAAACTCAATGAAGATGCTTAAACTCAATGAAGATGCTTACCCAAGTGGTGATTTCTTTTTTGATAGTGATGCTTATATTTTTAATTTTCGAGGCATGCCTATCAAGATTAGGATAGAATCTTCCGACTCCAAAAGATCTCAAAAAGAAGATTTGAAAGTCATGGATCAATCGATAGGAGCCACGACAATTCCTATAAAAGACATTTTTGAAAATCAACCTTCAAAGTGGCGAGATACTTCCACCTCGCAAACCACCTCCAAAGAAAACTACACAAATCATTAGTCTTAATCAACCAACAGCACCCCCATAGGGAGACACACCTAAATTTAATTATGTGTTATTCCGTTTAAGAAGGTTGCCAGCTAAACTCAGTATTTGAGACGCTTTAGTATTCTCCAAAAAGATGAGGCAGTCACTAGTTAAAGTTTTACTAGATTTCTGAATCTGAATGGCCCAACTAGCACCTATTATATTAAATGGATAAATAAATTACTTCAATGAAGTTTCCAAATTAACTTTTGTTGATGATGACCTCCTGTTAGGGAGAACCGATCATAATCGACCACCTTATACATCTTTAAATGTAGGATGGTTGTGATTGTCCAAAGTTCTTGTTGATCTAGGTGCATCGGTCAACATAATGAATTTTAGAACACTTGCTTACCTCGGCATTGATACATGCAACCCCTTATCTGATAAGATGTTATTACATAGATTCAATGAAAAATATGAGAGAACTAGGCTTCATAATCCTCTTACTCAAAATTAGGGATTTCCAAACCGAAGCGAAGTTTCATTACATTGATTCAAAGACCTCCTTCAATGCACTTCTGGGGAGATCCGGACTTCATGAACACCAAATGGTGCCTTCTTCCCTCCAATGTATCAAGTACTATAGAGACGGCATAGAATAATACATTAAGAGCGACCTACAACCATTCTCAGTCAATGAAGTTGCAATTTATGAAAACACGATGTACTACATATCAAAGCAAGCACTCTTATCTAGAGAGATACCCGCAACTAAAAACTTGGAAAATAAAAGAAAAGAAAAATGTCACAAAATAAAAGATTGAGAAAGAAATGATAACAAAAGAGAAAAAAAAAAGAAAAATGCCACAAGAAAATTATGAAAAAGAATTAGCAACAGAAGGAAGAGATGAAAAAGAAAAAAAAAACAAGAAGCGCCATCGGAAGATGAGAATGAATATCAAGTAGCTTTTCAGCAGTCCTATACCTCTCCAAATTTATGAAGATGTGATAGAGCCATAAAAAGTTGCGGAGTAATCTAGGATAAGAACCAAATTGACATTACAAGAGCTCTACTGCCAAACTTGAAGTATAGAATGCTCATAGTGCATATTGGCTTGGAGTCCAGCTTAGAAGATGAGTCATGAACTATAGGCTTGTATGTCACCCAGACGAAAGTAGAAGTACCGTGGAAAATTTCTATATATGATCATGCAGAAGAATGAACAGCTACTCCAAGCCACCACAAATTTGAGTCATCCATGTACGAGAAAATTAACTAGTATGTTCACACTTTAGTTCTAATCCCACTATCCTCAAATATTGTGGCTAAATTGAAATTTCAAATTTGCACCCCAATTGAGCATTATCAGGGTCAAAAGTTTTATAAATGGTTCTTATTTTCAGACCTTGAAAAAAATGTAGAACTTGATAATAAAATCTCAAATGAATTAATAAAACTTCTTTTAATTGGAGCTTGCCTTGTGTTACAAATTTAGCAAAGCAAGGTCCAATACTACACATATGGCCCAAATAAGAATATTATTAATTCAAAAATCTTTTAGATACTAAACACAAAGGAATCAAGTTAGAATCTAATCATTTTTATGACGATGTTTGTTCGAATGATCTCCCCAACGCCTCAATTTGGGAATGCACCTCCCGAACTAGAAGAATAAATTAAGTCGACTATTGAAAAATTAAAAGAAATAAATTTGAGAATTCATGACAACCCTGAGCCAACTTTTAAAATTCTCTTTTAAACGAATAAGAGATTAATGACCTTGTGAAGTTATTCATAGAATTTAAAGATTGTTTTGTTTGCTATGAAGATATGCTAGAAATATATCTCGAGGCGACGATTCATAAATTGAAAATACAACCTGATGTCATACCAGTTAATCAAGCCCCTCAACAGATGAGAGTGGATATCAAACTAACAAGTAATCGTGGAAGTGAAGAAATTGATTGATGTTGGCTTTATCCGAGAAGCAAAGTATCCACTTAGTTGGTCAGTGTTGTACTAATTAAGAAAAAGAATGAACAAATTTGAGTGTGTATAGACTTTCAAGATCTCAACAAGCAAATTGATAAACGACCACCACTCGCCGACTATTAACGACCACCACCGACCGCCTCTTGTTTGCTGACGTCGATAAATACCACGATATAATGACGCACCCTGAAGATGGTGTAACAATGCACCCCAAATACAGTATAGCAACGCACCCTAATACAGTGTGACGACATACCCAGAAAATGGTGTAGCGATGCACCCCAAATATGATGCAGCGATGCACCCCAAATATGATGTAGCGATGCACCCCAAAATGGTGTAACGTCACACCCCACATATGGTGTTGTGACACACTTCGAAGACGGTATAACGATGCACTCCGAAAATCATTTAATGACACAACTCGAAGACGATGCAATGACACACTCTAAATATGGTGTAAAGAAACACCACAAAGACGGTGTAACGATACACAATGAAGACAGTGTGATGAACACTGAAGATAGTGTAACAACGCACCATGAGTATAGTGTAACTCTCCGCAACCAACCTAATAAAAATATGATAACCTTCTCCAAAATTCTGAAGTTCTCTCCTCATAGCTCCCCACTATGACCTACGGTCTATATGGTTCATTGCAACTATGACATTGGTGGCCAACTAACATTGCTATAGCTCCCAACTCATTTTTAAATTGAAGTCATTGTCTCTCAATTTGTTTAACAAGCTTTGGCCGTGAATGAGCCAAGATAGAATATCATATTTATAAAGAGCTCAAGCTCGTACATAGTCTTAAAAGCTTGAATCAAGTTCGAGTCAAGCTTGAAAAAGCTATTAATAAACTAGCTCGAGCATGAATAGGCATCTGCTCAGCTTGCTCAGCTTGGCACATTTCAATTCCAGTCCTACCCACAAGATAAGGCCCACATGCACTTTCANAGAAGTCATTGTCTCTCAATTTGTTTAACAAGCTTTGGCCGCGAATGAGCCAAGTTAGAATATCATATTTATAAAGGAGCTCAAGCTCGTACATAGTCTTAAAAGCTTGAATCAAGTTCGAGTCAAGCTTGAAAAAGCTATTAATAAACGAGCTCGAGCATGAATAGGCATCTGCTCAGCTTGCTCAGCTTGCTCAGCTTGCTCAGCTTGGCACATTTCAATTCCAGTCCTACCCACAAGATAAGGCCCACATGCACTTTCATTCAATATAACTATCAACAATAAACACCTGGAGCTTAAAACAACGGAAAAGAAATGCTGAACCATACACATACCTTCGCCAAATCCCTACTCATCTTCTTCGAAGCCGCTAGCAAAGAATCCCGCTCCTTCAACAACTTAATCTTCACGAAAAAATAAAAACTAATGAACAGATAGAAAATGGTTCGAAATGTGAAGGAAATCAGTCCAAGTTCCAGAGAGAGAGAGAGCTTACATTCTCCTCGAGGGCCGTCCTGAGGCGCGCATCCGTCTCCCGGAACATAATCTCTAGCTCAGAGATACGACTCTGGAGCTCGGAGATGGCCCGGTCCTTGTCGACAATCTTCTGGCGCATCCGGCCGGCCTCGGACTCGAGCTTAGAAACGCGGGACGCTATGGCGAGTGAGGTTATCTTTCTAGCTAAGTTTAGCTGTTCGTAAGGATCCGTGGGGATCACGGTGAGGATCTCCTCTGGGATTTGGAAGTCCGAAGAAGCACCACTCTCGGCCATTCTCCGCCACCGACCGCCGGTTGCCCTAACCCTAGACTTTAAAAATCGACAAGGAAATGGAAAGGTGAGAGTGGCTGAGAGAACTAAGGAAGAGAAAGACTGGTAGAGATCGAGGTTGGATTTAAAAGAGGGAAGTAAGTTTTTGAATCGGTGTTTTGGAGGTTTTTGTTTCACCCACTCACGTTTTCCCTCAACTCTAATTTTTCCCATTTTACCTTTAATTTATAGCGCAGCCAGTAAATTTACTAGTCGGAACTCTGGGATATATGATACGGGGACGGCCCCTTTCCGCGTTTTATAGGATGGGTAGAAAGCGGATTGGTGTTCAAATATATAGATTTCANCAGAGCCAGTAAATTTACTAGTCGGAACTCTGGGATATATGAAACGGGGACGGCCCCTTTCCGCGTTTTATAGGATGGGTAGAAAGCGGATTGGTGTTCAAATATATAGATTTCAAAATATATGAATAGCTAAATTTATTCATTTAGTTAAAAGTAATTGTATTTCTATTATTTTTTTATGAATGCTGAATCATTATTTGTCCACCAATCATGCCGAAAAAATGGAGCGTAAGGAATTAAAGACAGAGACAGAGAGAAATACATAGTCACGAACATTAATCTGATTTGTTGAATAGTCATTTCTCATCAAATGACTCATATAATTATAGAAGTGGTGATAAAATATATAAAATTACTTGTTCGCCCGTGTTTTAATAGAAGCATTAAAGGATATTTCAGGTATTTTATGAGTAAGAGCCTACGACCCTCTCATTAGGTCAATTGAAGTCAGTATGTCTTAGTTCGGCAAGACCTGCTCGCTTATTTGTGGCGAATCAAGGTTCTTGGTTGGCATTTGATGGTTTTCAGGTTGGTAAAACTCATCTCAATAGGCTTGTTTTGTCGGTCTGCTATTCTAGTCTGGATGTCGGCTATTGATCCCTGGATGAGGCATTTTTATCGACCAAATGAGACCAGGCTATCGAGCAATGGGTGAATCTCAGTAATCCGATAGATATCTCATTCCTTGATGAGGAGGTTCCTATGGGATGATTGTTGATTATGTCAATACAAATTCTTGACTCCCAATGAGAAATCTCATGGATATCCTTGAGACTGTTGGTGATAGTGAATTCTTTCCCTTGAGTTGGATTGAGGTGATAGGCAGATCATTGCTTCAAATTGAGTTACGGGGATAGGCAGATCAATGCCTTTGCTTGGCTCAATTGGTTTTAGTCCTTGGTTTGGGTTTTCTATATCCGGTCAGCCTGCACCTCCAGTTTAATGGGTTGCATCTGGTCAAGTGGACCCTTTAGTCTTCTGTAAGTGGGCCCTCCTTAATTGTACCTATTTTGTCTTCTTGTCCATTGGATCTCCTCAAGAATTGTGTCGAGGCATTCTTGATGAATATATTTTAATTTCGTGATTATCTTATTTTTTGAAAGTGACAGCTAGAATAAGAATAAGAGAATTTAATGCAAAAGTTGATATCATTTATTACTTAATCAAAGCATTAATAATTTAACTTTTGGATTTTTGTGCCCAAGACTTTTATAAATATAGCATGATTGACTCTTTTGTTATTCAACATTTGTTGTGTATCTCTGTGTTTGAGTCGGTCAGCTTTCAAACATCTTTTTGGCAAACACTTTGAAACATTTAGATGAGGCCTCAGGTACAAAAATTATGAGGGTTGCTTTCGGATTGTCTGCGTTAGAATCCCGCCCTAAGCCCAAAAGGAAACTAAATGGAGAGAAGAGGTGCAAGGGAAAAAAGAGGCCAAAAGGAGAAAGCAGGCCGAAGGGCTAGAGCAACCCAAAGGGTAAAAAGCAAAAAAAAATAAAATATTAGATTCCAAGAAAAGGAACTTACTTAGGACAATGGACAAAGTTGGGTGATCTGACTCACTTCAAGGTTCTCGATGGGGGAAGATTANAGCCGAAGGGCTAGAGCAACCCAAAGGGTAAAAAGCAAAAAAAAAATAAAATATTAGATTCCAAGAAACGGAACTTACTTAGGACAATGGACAAAGTTGGGTGATCTGACTCACTTCAAGGTTCTCGATGGGGGAAGATTAAAAAAAATAAGTAAGCATGTTGGATGGATCGACTATAAGCTGCCAATCTAGCCTACTACTGTGACCCGTGGCTAAAAGGTCGAACTGCTTGTATAGGGAGTAGTTGGAGCCCTATTTCCTGCTATGCAAGAAGCTGAGGTAATATGTCCTCAGCCAGGAACAAAGGACTGCGAGCTCCTCACCAACACCTGTCAAAGCATTATGCCGCTTTAATGGTATGAGGTGCATCAACTCCTTAGTATGAGGAGACTCAGTCTTACTTACTTAGATGAATTTTCCATACCTTTACTCAATTTGACATCTATAGACAAGACATGTATTGAGCTATCCACATTAGCTCAAGATCTCTAGACACCCTTTTAAAAATCTAATGATCACTATGCTCAATATATCTATCCTCGGGAGGAGGTCTGCCAACATTTACTCCGTTGAACCTATTTAGGGTCCCCAAACCCTAAAATTTGGATTAATCTCTCATGTACCCTCTTTGAGCTCAAATCATGATGACACCCCCAAGATGATCAAATCAATGGTAACAAACCTTGATTTGGTCACCACATTGACCATTTGGTCAAAATTGGACCCAGTGGTCACCACATTAACCATTTGGTCAACCTTGGACCTAATGATCACCATATTGACTATTTGGTCAACTTTNCTGTTGAGAAACATAATGACCCGAAAGGGGTATGTTTCACTAATTAGTGAGTACACATTTCATCTTGGCCAGAGCCATTGTGATCACTTAATGAGAGTGCAAATAAATATGGACTTAAGTTTTGATGGGTGTAGAATTGATGCTTCTAGGGTGACAGACTAGATTCTTTTATCAATTCGTTCTAGAGTTTTGATCGTAAGGGTCCCTAATAGGTCCTATAGAGAGTGCACAATGGGTAATATGGAAGTGAGAGGCCAGAATTTACTCAGCGCTATCACATAAGCTAGTGAGAGACTCTAGGTTACCCAATATTTTTTGCAAGCACTGAGAGAGGGTAAAGAGTAGGGATGCTTCTAATTGGCACAATACAACATTTTATCATTTTCATCATTCGATTCTTACACTGATTAAAATCTCGTTGCAAAGGGAAAGATCTTTCCATAATATTTCAAACTCTCTTTTAAAGTTTTTTTAACTGTGTTAGCTTTAAAAATTCATTTTTATTTTCTGCATAAATTTAGTGTTAAATTATTATTGGCATTTCAAAACTAATTTTCTATTGTAATATATGCAATTTAGATAGATGTTTTGCAAGTCAATATTATAAGAATTTCAGCATTCCTCGGGGATCGATACTAGGGGTTTAAGGAAAATTCTATATTACTTGAAATGATACGTATACTTACATAGTACCCATAGTGTGAAATTTTATTATTTATTTTTATTTAATCACACTAGTCGTTGAATATAATTTGGTCCAAGTTTTTTATAATCATTTGTAGTTAAAAAAATATACGTAGTTGCATGTTGGGTCAAGTTTTTGGCACTATGGCTAGGAAATCGACGAAATTTTTTACTTAAGAAACTTTATACTATAGATTTATTTTAGGAAAATTAAAAATCAATTTTAGTGCTTACTTAATTTTAAAAATTTTCAAAACATAAAAAAATTTAAAAAAAAAATCAAAAAACATAAAAACATTTGAAAAAACCAAAAAATATAAAAATTTGAAAAAATCAAAAATCTAAAAAAATTTTGAAGTATTTTTTATTTTATTTAAGTTGTTTCATTTTCTGAATTTTTACTTTTTGCATAAGAAGTTCAGAATATGAAGGTTTAGTACTCTACGATTTTGAATTACAACAAATAATTAGAAGAATTAGAAAATAAAAAGGACTTCACAATTCAGAAGAAATGGCAAAAACTTCACATAACAATTTTAAAAATCAAAATGTTGTAAATGTGTTGACCTCACTTTTGATTGAGGTCTGATTTCCTCCTTAGTAGCATAGGGTCTAGTCATAGGACTTTCCTGTTGACTATTTCCTAGATGACTAGTAAAGAAATTCTCACCATTAGAAACTCTAAACTCTTCTTTGCTCAATTTAAAAATCCACATATTGGTCCTAACCTGTAATATTTAGTAGGTGGGGACAGTATGGGGGAGCTCAAAGGGAGTCCCCATAGGACTGTTTGGCCTTAGGGTGGACCCTGGGTGGTGTGGCCTTGGTCAGTTTCACACACACACACACATGATACCCCCCCCCCCCTTACACCCA
>JXCR01098703.1:206053-221125 GCA_002079205.1 Phalaenopsis hybrid cultivar
CCCCACATGATACCCCCCCCCCCCTTACACTCACAATCTCAGGCTTTAGTCAAATATGCTTTGTTGGTCCCTTAACATTTTGGGAAACTTATGTAGATGGTCCCCTAGGCCACTAGCCCTAAGCTAGGGTTTAGCTGAGACTAATACATGGAGGACCCAATATACGGAATTCTTATGTGGTTGGCAACCCCAATCCTACTAAAATACCCAATTTAGCTTTTTGCCCCCAAAACCTACCCCAATTTACCAAACTGCCATTGAAACCCCAATTTTGACAAAAATCCCAAAAATACACAAAATACCCAACTTTGTTCAAAAATCATTTCAAACTATTTAAACCACCAAAATTACCCAAAACACCACAAAATTTTCTAAATTACCAAAATACCCCTGATTTTGCAAAAATTACAAAAATACCCATGGTGACGCAAACTATCCAAAATCATTTAAAATGCCCCAAAAATCAATTTGAACCACTCCATTGAGCCCAATTTGACCAATTTTGACCAAAAACCCTAAATTGCACTTAAATGTCCAATTACCACAATTCACCTCCAATGCCCACCAATTTGATCTCAATTTTCCCCAATTTCAATTATAATTTAAAATTCATCATGCCTAAAATTGATTGAAACCAAATCCAAGTTCGATTGGGCCCAATTTAAAATCTCTAATTTGACCCTAAGCCAAAATTTCATCAAATTGAACCCCCAAACCTATCCAATTATCCCAAATTTGAATCCTAAACTCTACACAACACTCCCCCACATCAAATTAAACCCTCAATTGACCTTGTTCAAGCTCCAATCTCACCCAAATTTAACTTGGACCAAAACCCAAATTTTGCCCCAAACTCTAAATTCCACCAAATTGAACTTCATAACCCCAAAATTTCCGCTCAGTTGGTATTCAAAACTCTTCATGGAAATCCCTTGGACCAATTTGAACCATCAATTGGGTCTAACCAAAGCCCTAGCCAAATTCCAAACCTAAGGCTAACCCAAATGCTCCAAAATTGGCCATGAGCCAAAATCCATCAAATTGAGCTTCCAAATCAACTCAAAATCACTCAATTCTTTTTATAAAATCCTTGTGACAATCATCTACACCATTTTAACTAATAAATTGAGCTCAATGCCATGAATAACTTAACCCAAATTTGACTTCAAGCCAAAATTCCCAAAGTTGAAGCCATGCTCTAAAGTTGACCAAACCAAATCAAATTCATCAAGACAAAACCACCATAGCCACCCTTTGGACCCTAGTGACCAGGCTAGAACCACCTAGCCCACCCTACATGAGCTATGGACCAATGGTCCCTTGATTTAGGGGATCTCTTCCCATATTTATCTTAAACCAAGTACACTTGTCATCAGCTTTAACCATTAAGGGTTAATCATCACTAGCATCCCTCTACCTCCCTTGACTCCTCTGGCCACCACCCTGGCCTTGCCGACCAGCCTAGTCATCGAAAAACCCCAAAATTGAGAGCCACCTTTTTTTAAACCAAACCCATTTCACCCATCCAAGCTGGCTCATCCCAATTGATTACTTGCCTCTTTCTCCCCTCCACCTAAGCATCAAAACTCACCCACTAGCTTGGCCAATTGAGCCCGAACTCCCCCTCTATTTAAACTCATTCTCCTATCACTAAGAAGAGAGATCATGATTTACCTTGGGGAGACTCTCTCCAACTGCTTAAAGGGGCTCTTCAAGAACTTCTAAGCTCAAGCTCGCCATTTTCCTCCTCTGAATCCCTCTGTGAGAGCTCAATTTTAAGTTCAAAATCTAGGGGTTTTCTGACACTTAATCCATACACCACCAAACTTAAAATTGATTCTTTCTTTAGCTTCCCTGAGCTAAACGAAGAAGTTTTCCATAAAAACCCTCTTGTCTCGAGCACTCCAACCCACCTCTAGACCAAGGACACTCCACATTTTCACTGAACTTATACTTGGACCATTCACTAGAGGAAAAGAACACATCCAGGAGGTTCTTTGAACTCCACTGAAGCTTCCACAAGCACCCAATCAATGCCTTATCTCTTGAGCAAAGGTATAGACCATTAACCCTAATTTTGAGCTCGATTTCACCAATTGTGAAGAGAAGTTTGATTTCATAGCATTGTAACCATATAGATGTGTTCATCTTAAGTAGNTTGTTGAGAAACGTAATGACCCGAAAGGGGTATGTTTCACTAACTAGTGAGTACACATTTCATCTTGGGCAGAGCCATTGTGATCACTTAATGAGAGTGCAAATAAATATGGACTTAAGTTTTGATGGGTGTAGAATTGATGCTTCTAGGGTGACAGACTAGATTCTTTTATCAATTCGTTCTAGAGTTTTGATCTTAAGGGTCCCTAATAGGTCCTATAGAGAGTGCACAGTGGGTAATATGGAAGTGAGAGGCCAGAATTTACTCAGCGCTATCACATAAGCTAGTGAGAGGCTCTAGGTTACCCAATATTTTTTGCAAGCACTGAGAGAGGGTAAAGAGTAGGAATGCTTCTAATTGGCACAATACAACATTTTATTATTTTCATCATTCGATTCTTACACTGATTAAAATCTCGTTGCAAAGGAAAAATCTTTCCATAATATTTCAAACTATCTTTTAAAGTCTTTTTAACTGTGTTAGCTTTAAAACTTCATTTTTATTTTCTGCATAAATTTAGTGTTAAATTATTATTGGCATTTCAAAACTAATTTTCTATTGTAATATATGCAATTTAGATAGATGTTTTGCAAGTCAATATTATAAGAATTTCAGCATTCCTCGGGGATCGATACTAGAGTTTTAAGGAAAATTCTATATTACTTGAAATGATACGTATACTTACACCACCAAACGTATTACTTGAAATGATACGTATAAGAATTTCAGCTTAATTTTAAGTTCAAAATCTAGAGGTTTTCTGACACTCAATCCAAACACCACCAAACTTAAAATTGATTCTTTCTTTAGCTTCCCTGAGCTAAACGAAGAAGTTTTCCATCAAAACGCTCTTGTCTCGAGCACTCCAACCCACCTTTAGACCAAGGACACTCCACATTTTCACTGAACTTATACTTGGACCATTCACTAGAGGAAAATAACACATCCAGGAGGTTCTTTGAACTCCACTGAAGCTTCCACAAGCACCCAATCAATGCCTTATCTCTTGAGCAAAGGTATAGACCATTAACCACCCTAATTTTGAGCTTGATTTCACCAATTGTGAAGAGAAGTTTGATTTCATAGCATTGTAACCATATAGATGTGTTCATCTTAAGTAGATGAAGGTGTAGGAACAAACCCCATGTGATTTGGTTGAGTATCAAGAGAGATCTTAGGGTTTAAAGTTGAACGGTTCACGGATTCTGGCCATAGGAGATGATGTCCCACAACCGTCTGTTCGCACATGTATTGGATGGACGTTCGAGATCAAGCCGAATGAGGAGATGGAACACAAACTGCGGGCCACGTGGCAAATGACTCAGATGACGACATCAAATGGCAGAGCGATGCGTAGCACTTCGGAGATGCCTAGGATGATGCGACGCTGTCTGGATTAAGTAGGAAAATATGATTTAAATGAATTAAAAATACCATAAATTAGAAAATTCATATCTTTTCATAAAAAAATCATAAAAATAAAATAAAAATACCCACTTGCTCAATGAANCGCGTAGCACTTCGGAGATGCCTAGGATGATGCGACGCTGTCTAGATTAAGTAGGAAAATATGATTTAAATGAATTAAAAATACCACAAATTAGAAAATTCATATCTTTTCATAAAAAAATCATAAAAATAAAATAAAAATACCCACTTGCTCAATGAACAGAGGAAAATAATGTGGACCAAAAATAAAAATTATTTGAAGAGTCTCTGAATTTTAATTAATTAAATAGCCTTTAAGGTGTTTTAATATTTATTGATTAAATATTATTCATCAAAGCTTGAAACTTTGGGGGTTCCTTCCTCATGATAGAGGGGATGTTCTTTGTTTTTTCTAAGGTTAGAGAGCATCCCTATGCATGTAACCCTAATTTCCAAGCTTGGAAGGCTATTTTGGCTTAAATTAATTATACAAATTAAAAAATAATTTGAAAAATTATGGGATGAAATTTAATAGGTTCCCTATGGTCAGAAAAGCTTAGGAAAAATATCAGAATAATTTGGATAATTTTGTATATTTTTATAGCTACTAAATGCTTAGAACTTGTATTAATTTATTTGAATTGAATATTATTTAAAGTTAATAAAATCAATTCTACCTTATGTAGAAAAATTATGTTGACTCACTGTAAATATTTGAAATTTATTTGATTAAGTTTAAGTATTATGTTGATTTTCTAAGAAAAATTATATTTTTGTATAAAAATAATTATATTAAATTAAATATACTTAGGAAAATTATGAAAAATGGTATTTAGAGTTCTTTGTGATAAGGGGCACTTAGAAAAAATTAAAATTATTTTTTAAAAAAATACTTTATTTTTAAGGTATATTTTAAATTAAAAATAATTAAAAATTTCAAAAAACTTGAAAATGGTTTAAAGTGTGTCTAACTGTTTCTTAATCACTTTGGACTCATTAAAATATTTTCCCTAATATTTCTAAATTAATTATAAAATTTTAAAAGCCTAAAATATATTTTCCTTATTTTCTCATTAAAATAATTATAATAAATTATAAAAATATGAAATTTATTTCTCTGAGTTCCTTGAACATAAGGAGATTTAAAAAAATATAAAATGTAATTTTTAAAATTAAAATATATTTTATACTTAAATAATCACTAAAAATCATTAAACAATTATAATAATTAAAACATAATTTAAAAAAATCATGAATTTTGTCCAAAGTATTCCTCTGACCTCGGTGAACCTCTAATAATTCTCTCATGAGTAAAAGTCTTATTTTGTTTAATTAAGTAAATTAATAATGAAAAATCCTATTTTTGAACTAAAATATTTATATAAATTAAATCAAAAATCNAATGAATTTTGTCCAAAGTTTTCCTCTGACCTCGGTGAACCTCTAATAATTCTCTCATGACTAAAAGTCTTATTTTGATTAATTAAGTAAATTAATAATGAAAAATCCTATTTTTGAACTAAAATATTTATATAAATTAAATCAAAAATCTAAAAGACCACATCTTCTCCTTTGATATTTTAATCAACTCATGATTGAGTCTCCATGGAAATTTTAAGAGCACTTGAGTTTCATTTGATAAATTATAGGATAGAGGCCATTTGTTTGACCATGTCATGTAAATGTAAGCTCTAATTAATAAAATTGGTGTGATGTAACATTTAAATAAATTTTCTTCTCGAAACTGAAGCGAAACCATTGGATAACTTGAGAAGTCACCGAGATTCTCCTTAGGATCTTGACAACCCCTAGTTCCTCTTCCTTTCGATTCCAGCACAATGTTCCAAATTTGAGTCATTCCCCTTTGATACTCCTTTGATTTGATCTTTTGAAAAGTCCTAACCCTTGAAATTTTTGAAGATAATTTTTCCTGATCTAAATTAAGAGTATTATTAGGTAACTTTGGTTATCTAAGATGTAATTAACTAATGGGGCTTGCCTTTATAGGAAACTTTAAGAACGCAGCTTAATATAAACTATATTTTATTTTTTATATTAAATAGGGGAACTTATCAGTCAATATAAAAATGGTTTTTCGCACAATTACACGNCCCTGATCTAAATTAAGAGTATTATTAGGTAACTTCGGTTATCTAAGATGAAATTAACTAAAGGGGCTTGCCTTTATAGGAAACTTTAAGAACGCAGCTTAATATAAACCATATTTTATTTTTTATATTAAATAGGGGAACTTATCAGTCAATATAAAAATGGTTTTTCGCACAATTACACGGATGTCATAAGTTCTATAGTTTATTTTGTCGAGCCTCACTAATAAGTAAAGTGTCTACCCCTCGAGATAGATGCATTACTTGCGGTGTTAGACTCGTTTATTTAAACTATTGTGGATATGGGATTTGTTCGGTCTCTTATTTTCAAAACTTAAAATATTACTTTTCCAATAATGTATGAGCAAGCATTAATCTCATGCCATTATCTATATTTGGAAGGTTATGTTTAGAAGAGATATCTCCCACTACTGTAACCGTAAAATTAGTCAATCGATCAATTACTTATGTTATGAGGGTTATAGAAGATGTATGTTAAGGTGGATAAATTTATCTTCCCTGTTGATTTCATTGTGTTAGATATGGAAGAAGATAAAGAAATTTCTATTATTTTGGGAAGACCTTTTCTAGCAACCAGACGTTCTATGATAGATGCGCAAAAAGGAGAATTAACTATGATATTTAATGATCAGGAAGTTGCATTTAATGTGCTTAAATCAAATAAGTATCCTGATAAAGGAAAATATGATAAATGCTACCGAATGGATATTACTGATTATATGATTGCTAAGCATTATCAAGAAAAATGTGAAGTCATAACAAAATAAAAAGATGAAGTCATATTAGATTAGAAAGAACTGGAGAGTGAAACTGAAAGTGATTTTCAAGCTAAATCATATGAGATAAATACTTAGGATTCAAATTATGTTCAAGAAAACTTCAAAATTTTTGAAACTACTAAGAATAGTAAACATCTGACACCTTCTATTGAAAAATCTCCTAAACTTGAGATGAAAGTTTTTCATACACATTTAAAGTTTCTATTTTTAGGGAACTCAACCACATTAACAATCATTATATTCTCAGATTTGATTGCATAATAAGAAAAAAAATTATTGGAGACATTGCAAAATCATAAGAAATCCTTTGGTTTGACATTAGTTGATATTAAAGGAATAAGCCCTTCAGTATGTATTAACATAAATTTAATAGAAGATACTCATAAGCCTAGAGCTAATCCTTAAAGGAGATTGAATCCAACAATGAAAGAAGTTGTTAAGAAAGAAAATTTAAAGTGATTGGATGCAGGAATTATTTACCCTATTTTAAACAGTTCTTGGGTTAGTCCTGTTCATTGTGTTCCTAAGAAAGGATGAGTGACTGTAGTTGTAGATGAAAAAAATGAACTAATCCTAATAAGACAAGTCACTAGATGACAAATCTATATTGATTATAAAAAGTTAAACACCGCAACTAGAAGAGATCACTTTTCCTTAAATTTTCTGGATTAAATTTTGGATAAACTAGCTGTACATTGTTATTTTTTTTGTTTCGATGGATATTCTAGATACCACCAAATACTTATTGCTCCTGAGGATAAAGATAAGAAAACATTTACAAGTCCCAATGGAACTTTTGTTTTTATGAGGATGTCAATTTGATTATGTAATGCACTTACAACTTTTCAGAGATATATGATGCCAATTTTCTGTGATTTAATTGAGAAAAGAATTGAAGCTTTATGGATGATTTCTCAATTTTTGGATTTTCTTTTAATTCATGTCTTGATCATTTTACATGGGTTNATTTTATGAGGATGTCAATTTGTTTCTGTAATGCACTTACAACTTTTCAAAGATATATGATGCCAATTTTTTGTGATTTAATTACGAAAAGAACTGAAGCTTTATGGATGATTTCTCAATTTTTGGATTTTCTTTTAATTCATGTCTTGATCATTTTACATGGGTTATAACCTTGTTCTCAGTTAGGAAAAATGTTAGTTTATGGTTGCGGGAGGAATTGTGTGAGGACATAAGATTTCTAAGAAAGGCATAAAAGTGGTTCTAGAAAAAATTCAAGTTAGTATTGAATTACCACCTCCTACTAGTATAAGAGGGGTAAGACATTTCTAGGACTTGCTAGATTTTATAGGCGTTATATTAAAGTCTTTTCAAAAATTTACAAGCCTTTATGTCATNAAGAAAAAATTCAAGTTAGTACTGAATTACCACCTCCTACGAGTATAAGAGGGGTAAGACATTTTCTAGGACTTGCTAGATTTTATAGGCGTTATATTAAAGTCTTTTCAAAAATTTACAAGCCTTTATGTCATCTTTTAGAAAAATACACTAATTTTGATTTTAATGAGTAATGCATGAAAGACTTCAATTTATTAAAAAAAATTAATCATTGCACCTGTTATTGTTTCACTTGATTGGACCAAACCTTTTGAATTAATGTATGATGCTAGTGATTATGCTATAGGGATTGTTTTAGTGCAAAGATATGATAAGATTTTTAAAGTGATTAATATACTAATAAAACCCTTAATGAAGCTTAAATTAATTACACTACTACTTAAAGGGAACTATTAGTTATAGTGTATGCTTGTGATAAATTCAGGCCTTATCTTGTTGGAACTAAATGTATTATGTATACTGATCATTCTACTATAAAATATTTATTGATGAAGAANCAAATTAATTACACTACTACTGAAAGGGAACTATTAGTTATAGTGTATGCTTGCGATAAATTCAAGCCTTATCTTGTTGGAACTAAATGTATTATGTATACTGATCATTCTACTATAAAATATTTATTGATGAAGAAGGATGCAAAACCACTATTAATTAGATGGGTCCTTCTGATGCAAGAATTTGATTTCCAATTTGTGGATAGGAAGGTGACCGACGACTTTATATATGCTTAAAAATATAAGATAAATATGGACGTAATAAATATTTAATAATTGTAAAGTCACACTTATCAATGCAAGTATACGTATCGCTCAAGTAATATTGGGCTCTAATGGAGTCCTAGATATCAATCTCACAGGGAGTGGTTTAGAATTGCAAACTAAGATTTTAGAAAAGCAATACTTTAATCGCAACAACATAGTTCAATTTGCTTATCTGTCACTAATAGGCAAGTGAAATAAATATATAATTTTAATAACTATAAAATACCTAATGATATTAATGAGGGTTTAAATGTGATAGTCAATATATAAGAAAGCATCATTCTCCTTGTCAAGAAATTATAGTGAATGGATAAAGTGAATTGGTTCAAATTATATTGTGTCAAATAGGAGCATACCTATTCTTTACCCTTTGTTCCAGACATAAAAAGCATTGATTAATCCTATGCTTGTTTACTGAATCTGTGGCTAGGCTGGGAGGATACCGACTCTCACTTCGGAGCACCCACATTCCCCTCGCCTGAGGGCTAACATCTACACTTCAACACCCAAAAGATAGGACCGAATTGGAGATTTTAGTCTGTCACTCTAAAATCTCAAATTCTACACTCGATAATNCAAAGCTTCTATGAAGGGAATATTTACTGTTAACTTATTAAAATTTTCAAAATATTTAAAAAATTGTTTATTTTGTTTGTGTTGCTTCAATCTTTGAGGAAACGGTGGTGGAGGTTCTCCACAGTAAATTTATTTTGTTTGTGTTGCTTCAATCTTTGAGGAAACGATGGTGGAGGTTTCTCCACAGTAATTTTCATGGTGTGTTTATTCTCTTTATTTTACTTCAATCTTTGAGGAAACGGTGGTGGAGGTTTTTCCACAATAATTTTCATTGGTGTAAAAGGATGCTTCAGTCTTTGAGGAAATGGTGGTGGAGGTTTTTCCACGGTAACTTTCATTGGTGTAAATGGATACTCTAAATTGCGTACTCATGATCATTTTCTTTTTCGGTGTCCACTTTCTTTGTTTCAGTTTTTGTTTCTTTTTGCACCATTGTTTCTAATTCTTTTCCACTTCGTAACTGTATCGCTTTGATTTATTCTTTTCCTTGATATTTAGGATTTGGTTCCACAGTACTAGGAAAAATTCTTAATATTCGGTTACTAAGCGCAGTAGCGATATGTCCCAATTGATTTTCAATATTCTTAATAGCAATTCCTTTATTTTGTAATTGATTTCCTTGATTCTGTAATTATTTACCCATGTTCAATATCAGCTCTTCCACAGACAACTTCTTTTCTTTAATTTGAGTGTTATTTTTAAATCCTGGAGGATAAGAAGGTCTATAGTTAACATTTCCTTGGTTGGATGAATTTCCTAATGTTCGCCCAGTTGATTTGTAGAAGAATTGTTATAATCCTGGGTTATAATAGTTCGAATATGGGTTGTTGGGTCTATTAATAGCATTTAAGGTTTCAACTGGGTTACAATAGTTCGAATAAGGGTTGTTGGGTCTATTACTAGCATTTAAAGTCTCATATGAAGGTTGAACATCCACAGGTTATAATAGTTCGAATATGGGTTGTTGGGTCTATAATAGCATTTAAGGTTTCATATAAACCAATTGTTGATTTGTAGAAGAATTGTTATTCCAATTAAAATTTTGATGATTCTTCCAACCTGGGTTTATTTGTAGAAGAATTGTTATTCCAATTAAAATTTGGATGATTCTTCCAACCTGGGTTGTAATGGTTTGTAGAAGAATTGTTATTCCAATTAAAATTTGGATGATTCTTCCAACCTGGGTTATAATAACATTGTTGATCTGTAGAAGAATTGTTATTCCAATTAAAATTTGGATGATTCTTCCAACATGGGTTATAATAGTCAAATAATGTTGTTGGGTCTATTAATAGTATTTAAAGTTTCATATAAAGGTTGAACAACCACAAATTGCCCAGATGAATTTTCTTCCATCATAGGAGGTGTTGGAGAATAATTCATCTCATAGTGATCTAATTTCTTTGATATTGCAGCAATCTGCGAAGCTAACATAGATATTGCATCACACAATGATCTAATTTCTTTGATATTGCAGCAATCTGCGAAGCTAACATAGATATTGCATCAGAATGATACTAGCTACTCTTTTAAGATTTACCCTTTCAGAGGTCCATTGAAAATTGTTGGTAGCCATCTCTTCTATTAATGAATAAGGCTACTCTTTTAGGATTTACCCGTTCAAAGGGCCATTGAAAATTGTTGCTAGCCATCTCTTTTATTAATGAATAAGCCTCATCAAATGATTTTGACATTAACGAACCACCAGCCGCAGCATCTACAATCGAACTAAGAGATCCCACTAATCCATTATAAAAAGTTTCAATTATCAACCAATCTGGTAATGAATAATGAGGGCATTTCCTAAGAAGATCTTTAAATCTCTCCCAAGCTTCATATATTGACTCTCCATCAATTTGATAGAACGATGTTATGTCATTTCTCAGTTTAGCAGTTTTGAATGGAAGGAAATATTTGGATAGAAATTGCTGTGACAGTTCTCCCCAAGTTCTAATAGATAACGAATTTAACCACATCTTAGTCTTATCCCTCAGTGAAAAAGGAAAAATTCTAAATCTAACATCATCGTTTGAAACTCTGTCATATTTAAAAGTAGCATACAATTCTAAAAAACTAGCTAGGTGTAAGTTTGGATCTTCATTTGGTGTACCTCTGAATTGATTGTTTTGTACCATTTGGATAATAGCAGGTTTGTCAAATGAATTAGCAGCTACATCAAGAAAATGAATTTGCATATGTTGTAGGATTTGCATAATCTCTTAGGGGTCTATGTTGGTGTTCATTCTTTATTCCTTGATTGTTCATGTTGTTTTCCATTGTATCAGAATTTCTAGGTTCTCTTCTTAATCTTCTAATCCTTCTAACAGTGCGTTCTAATTCCAAATCGTAGGGTATAAGATTTTCAGGTCCAAATTTACGCATACAATTTGAAATCAGTACACACTAATATAATTAACTAAATATAAAAATAAATTGCAATTCAAGTAAAAAATTTTCTAATAATCCTAATTTGTCCATTACTCTAACTGTGATTTTTGTTTACTCACTCACTCACTCCCCGACAACGGCTCCAAAAACTTGACCAAAGACTTTATATATGCTTAAAAATATAAGATAAATATGGATGTAATAAATATTCAATAATTGTAAAGTCACACNGTACTTTACTCCAACCTGCTCGCAAAAAGAAAATATCAAGGAAGCAAATCCCATACCTGCAGTAGTAGAAGAAGCAGCTGAACTGATGATAGTGTAATAGATCAAAGCCCCTATGTTGATGGGCTATCCCTCCTAAATACAATAATTCAACATCGCTCTCTCTGGTCACTTCATTGAGATGATTTTTAGGAAGCAAATGAGCAGATATAAAATAGTGCCAAGCCTTCGATGGTGCACACAACTTTGACGTTAGAAAATTTACTCTCCTCTCATTTGTAATCTTCCAAAGTCCTCTTCCAATAGTCAAATAAGATATGATTTCATCCAATTCCGCTTCCGTAGAACTATAATTCGCATAAAAACACAAAGTCTCTGGTGGTAAATGGTAAAATAAGTTGATTACCTCTGGATTAAAAGGTACCAACCTCCCTCTAACCATAACTCGATCGTCCTCAGCCTCTGGAAGATTTTCATAAAACTCCCTTACAAAACAAATTACACCAACATCAGAGAAACAACAGGATTGTTTCTACTATAGGCAAACTATTAAGTCTTCCACTTCTCCATCTTGACTCTTAAAATATCGCTCCTGAATCAATTTTTATGACTGTAGAGCGTCACTATATCGATCCTGAGCTTTTGAACTGACAAATTTGATCGAATCAAATGGGGTTTCCTTTGCTCCTTTTCATTCTTGGTGTCATTCTAAAAATTTGATAAATTCCAAAAATAACTTTAAAAATCAAGTTTAAATCACTAAACTAAACTTCCAAAAGCACTAACTAAACTTCTCAAACAATTTCCATAGATTTTTCTTCACTTTTCACCATGAATAGTAAATTTTTGAAATCTTCCAAATGTGCTTAAAATATATGGTGAAAATAAAAAATTTTTACATAGAAGTAAAGCTCTTACCTCAAGGAACTTCGATCTAGCAAATCTCACTTGATTCCCCCAAGAAATCTCCAAATTTCACTTGCCCTAGCCCTCAAAATCGTGAACTCGAGTAGGGGAAGATGATAAGAGGCAATAAAAATGGCATTTTTAGACCAAAAATTCACTTTTAACTGTTCGCGAACCGATTTTTTTGAACCGTCGCTTAGGCGCGGGTAAGTGGCTCTTAGGCGCCTGCCCCTCGGGTTTGCTCGCGCTTAAGCGCGAGATGTGGNTTTTCTTCCTTATCAATTTTCGGCTAAAATAGACTTTTAAAGTTGTAGATGAGCTTTCCAAACAGTTGCCTAAGCATCCCTTTAAAATTTGGCGTTATCCAAAGCTTGAGTAGGCATAACCGCTAAGCTCGTCGTCGGCGGCCTCGAGGGCGCCGTCGGTAGACTTCTGGAGAATTTTGTCTTGTAGCCTCGGGAAAAACTCACCGTTGGCGGCATCGATGGCGTCGTCGGCGCCCTTAGTTCAAATCTCCACATTTTGGTCCTTTTCGCTCCAAATTCGCTCATTTTTGCANAGAATTTCTATACACTAATGGAACCTCTCTAACCTCTAGGACCTCTCTAATTTTCGGCCAAAATATTCTTTTAAAGTTGTGGATGAGCTTTCCCAAGAGTTGCCTAAGCATCACTTCCAAATTTGGCCTTATCCAAATCCTGAGTAGGCATAACCGTCGAGCTCGCAGTCGGCGGCCTCGAGGGTGTCGTCGGCGGACTTCTGAAGAACTTTGTCCTGTAGTCTCGGGAAAAACTCGTCGTCGGCGAGGTCGAGGGCGCCGTCAGCGGCCTAGTTCAAATTTCCACATTTTGATCATTTTCGCTCCAAATTCGCTCCTTTTTGCATCTTTTTGCTCCAATGATCCCAATTTATCATTTCTGCAACAAAACATCAAAAATACCTTTCTTTAAAGTGTAATATCATCAAAAATAGTATAAAATAGATATGAAAATCTCAACATATTTTCCTTAGGTCAAAATCCCCTAAACTTAACTATTACTTGTCCTCAAGTAATTTTAGTACTACATAAAAGTTATGATATACTGCAGTAAAGTTTTAATTCAGAAATACTATAAGTTTGATTTAAATAAATATCATAGTGAGATTTTCAGAAAAAATTCAAGTAATTTAAGTAACTCTGTAGCCACAAGATTAACCAATCATCAAGTTTAAGAGTTCTAGTCTTCTATGCATTTCAAGAATGACTATATGTTGCAATAATATTAAGTCACTTAGAACATCCAGATAAAAGGAACTTCATGAAAACTCTACTAGTAAAAGACTTATTCCATAAATATAAGTTCAGAAACATATTTAAGTTTTCCCTTTAGGTAGGTCCAGTGAAGCCAATTTTTTATTAGGCATATCCTCAAGCTTCTCCATACTTCCCATAATTTTTTTTCTTTTTTTTCTCTTTTTCATTTGGATTGCTTTCAATCCTATATATTTTCCTTTTCTTTTCAGGGATTATTTTCAATCCGATCTTTTTCCTTTTTCAACTGAGGATTACTATATCTGGATAGCCTTTAATGATTTTGAACTTCACCTTTCTTTCCCTAAATTTGAAACTCAAAGCATTTCTTTACCTTATAAATATTTCATAGTTTTTACATCATTGAGCCCCAATCTTTTCTTCTTAAATGAATTTCCAGATTCTTGATACTTCAAAATATAGTTTCATTTACTTTAAATAGTTAACTATAATCTTATTCTCTTCTACTAAATATCTTAAGTTACAAATGTAATTTTCATTACAAAAATATTTCTTTAAATCTACCATAATATTTAAATAGTTACAAAAATAGTTCTCTGAATTAAATTCACTACATAAAATCATATTAATATTTTTTTAAAATATTTAAATTGAATTTTTCTTTAAATCTACCATAATATTTAAATAGTTACAAAAATATAGTTACCTGAATTAAATTCCAAATAAAATCATATTAATAATTTTTGAAAATATTGAAATAGAGGACATCTAATAGTTAATCTAATCTACAAAATTAATTTTCATTACAAAAATATTCTTTTAAATCTACCATAATATTTAAATAGTTACAAAAATATAGTTACCTGAATTAAATTTACTACGAAATTATATAAAATTTTTTTGAAAATATTGAAATAGAGGACATCTAATAGTTAATCTTTTTCTTCCCTCCCCCAAACTTAAATTTTTAAATATGAAATAATACAGGTGGAAAGAAAAACTATAAATATAAATCATACCTCAGTATTGTAGGCATTTTCATCATTCTGAAATTTTCGCAGGCCTTCTCAAATTTTTACTTCACCTGGTCTGTAATATTAGG
>JXCR01098703.1:234375-270845 GCA_002079205.1 Phalaenopsis hybrid cultivar
GAATTAATCTAATTCATTTAATTGTAATAATTTCTTCTTACCAGCATCTTTCAAATTATAATTGAATTCTTTAATCGCCCAATATGCTTTATGCTCCAATTCTACTGGTAAGTGACAAGACTTTCCAAAAATCAGTCTGTAAGGAGTCTTATAAGCAGACCTATAAGCTCATAATGTGATATCCAGTCTAGTGGACCAATCTATTCTACTAGGGTTTACAATTATTTCAAGTATTTGTTTAATCTCTCTATTAGAAACTTCAGCTAACCCACTGGTTTGAGGATGATAGGAAGTAGAGATACTATGAATAATATTAAACTTTTCTGTCAATCTATGAATATATTTATTTCTAAAATGGGATCTTCCGTCGGTGATAATCATTCTAGGCATTCCATATCTAGTGAAAATATTTTTCATTAAAAATTTTAAGACACTTTTAGCATCACAATGAGGTAAATCTTGCGCTTCAATCCACTTAGAAATGTAGTCTACTGCAATTAATATATATAAGTTCCCAAATGAAGGAGTAGATGGTCCCATAAAATCTAATCCCCAAACATAAAAAATTTCAACTTCTAACATGAAATTCAAAAGCATTTCATTTCTTCTAGATATATTGCCTACTCGTTGACATCGATCACAAGTTTTTATGTATCTATAAACATCTCTAAAGATAGTAGGCCAATAAAATTCATCTTGTAAAATTTTATAAGCAGTTTTATCAATCCTAAAATGTCCTTCAAATTCAAAATCATGACATTTCTGAATGATTAGCTCGGTTTCTTCATAAGTTACACATCTTCTCATAATCAGATCCTTACATTATTTATATAAATAAGGCTCATCCCAAAAATATGCTTTCTGCATCATGAATGAATTTCCTTTGTTGTTGCAAGGTGGCAAAATATCACTTACAATATAATTAACAATATCAGCATACCATGGTATTTTTCACTCACTACAAAATACCACTTACAATATAGTTAACAATATCAGCATACCATGGTATTTTCCACTCATTAAAATTATAAAGTTGTTCATCAGAGAAACTGTTTGAAATTTCATTGTCGGTGTCAGATAATTCAAGATTTTCTAATCTTGACAAATGATCAACAATTTGATTATCAGTTCCCTTTCTATCAATAACCCAATAATATCCATCTAATTAACCTTGGTTTGGCATCCTTCTTTTGCATCAGATATTTAATAGCAGAGTCCAGTGTGCACAACACATTTAGTCCTAATTAAATAAGATCTAAATTTTTCTAAAGCATACACAATTTATGCACACATTGGTTTGACATCCTTCTTTTGCATTAGATATTTAATAGCAGAGTGATCAGTGGGCACAACAACATCCTTCTTTTGCATCAGATATTTAATAGCAGAGTGATCAGTATGCACAACAAATTTAGCTTATCCTTCTTTTGCATCAGATATTTAATAGCAGAGTGATCAGTATGCACAACACATTTAGCCGCATCAAATATTTAATAACAGAGTGATCATTATGCACAACACATTTAGCTCCAATTAAATAAGATCTAAAGATATTTAATAGCAGAGTGATCAGTATGCACAATACATTTAGCTCCAATTAAATACGATCTAAATTCATCAAAAGTATCCATCTAATTAACCTTGGTTTGGCATCCTTCTTTTGCATTAGATATTTAATAACGTGATCAGTGTGCACAACACATTTAGCTCCAATTAAATAAGATCTAAATTTGTCTAAAGCACCAGTGTGCACAACACATTTAGTCCTAATTAAATAAGATCTAAATTTTTCTAAAGCATACACAATTTATGCACACATTGGTTTGACATCCTTCTTTTGCATTAGATATTTAATAGCAGAGTGATCAGTGGGCACAACAACATCCTTCTTTTGCATCAGATATTTAATAGCAGAGTGATCAGTATGCACAACAAATTTAGCTTATCCTTCTTTTGCATCAGATATTTAATAGCAGAGTGATCAGTATGCACAACACATTTAGCCGCATCAAATATTTAATAACAGAGTGATCATTATGCACAACACATTTAGCTCCAATTAAATAAGATCTAAGGATATTTAATAGCAGAGTGATCAGTGTACACAATACATTTAGCTCCAATTAAATAAGATCTAAATTTATCTAAAGCGTACACAATGGCCAATAACTCTTTTTCAGTNCAGCTTTCAATAAATTCAAATTTCTTGTCCTCTTCTAAAAGTTAGCACAGAGGTTTGGTAATTTTTTAAAAATCTTTAATAAAACGCCTGTAAAATCCAACATGTCCAAAAAAACTCCTAACCTCTCTTATATTAGTAGGAGGTGTTAGTTTAGATATAACTTGAATTTTTGCAGGATCTGCTTTCATACCATCTTCCAAAATTTTATGCCCTAATACAATTCCTCCTACAACCATAAATTGACATTTCTCCACTATTTTTTGAAATTTTATGCCCTAACACAATTCCTCCTGCAACCATAAATTGACATTTCTCCCAGTTCAGAACTAAATCAGTTCTTTCGCATAACTCTAAAACTTTTTCAAGATAATTTAAGCATGCGTCAAATGATGTTCCAAATACAGAGAAATCATTTATAAATACTTCCAATCCATCATCAATTAACTTACTAAATATGGACATCATACATCTCTAGAATGTTGCAGGTGCATCACATAATCCGAAAGACATTCTTCGAAAAGTAAAAGTTCCAAAAGGACTAGTAAATGTTGTATTTTCTTAATCCTCTGGAGCAATAGGAATTTGATGGTAACCGGTATATCCATATAAAAAATAAAAATATTTGTGCCCAGCAAGTCTATCTACTATTTGATCTAAAAAGGGTAAAGCGAAGTGATCTTTTCCAGTGGAAGTGTTTAATTTTCTATAATCAATAAATACGCCACCCAGTAACTTATCTGATAGATATTATTTCGTTATTTTCTTTTGTTTCAACGGTCACTCCTCCTTTCTTAGGAACATAATGAATTGGACTTACCCACGCATTATCTGAAATAGAATATATAATTCCAGTGTCTAACCATTTCAAAATTTTCTTCATAACTACTTCTTTCATCATTGGATTTAATCTCCTTTGTGGATCAACTCTTGGTTTATACTGTTCATCTAGTATAATTCTGTGCATATAGATCGAATGACTGATTCCCTTAATATCAGCTAATGTAACTACTTCTTTCATCATTGGATTTAATCTCCTTTGTGGATCAACTCTTGGTTTATATTGTCCACTTCTTTCATTATAGGGTTTAATCTCCTTTGTGGATCAACTCTTGGTTTATATTGTTCATCAATTCTTTCATCATTGGGTTTAATCTCCTTTGTGGATCAACTCTTGGTTTATATTGTTCATCTAGCATAATTCTATGCGAGTTTAATCTCCTTTATGGATCAACTCTTGGTTTATATTGTTCATCTAATATAATTCTGTGCATAAATCGAAGGACCTTTAATCTCTTTTGTGGATTAACTCTTGGTTTATATTGTTCATCTAATATAATTTTGTGCATACAAATTGAAGGACTGATTCCGTAATATCAGCAAAGGTCCAACCAAAAGCTTTCTTATATCTTTTCAATGTATCTAACAGTCTTTGCTCTTGCAATTCTTTTAATTCTTAAGATATAATAACAGGTAATGTAGATGAGTCTCCCAAAAGTACATACTTCAAATGAAGATATAATAACATGTAATGTAAATGAGTCTCCTAAAAATACATACTTCAAGTGACTAGGCAGAAGATATAATAATAGGTAATGTAGATGAGTCTCCTAAAAATACATACTTCAAGTGGCTAGGAAAAGATATAATAACAGGTAATGTAGATGAGTCTCCTAAAAACACATACTTCAAGTGGCTTGGGTAATTACAGGTAATGTAGATGAGTCTCCTAGAAACACATACTTCAAATGGCTCGGCAATATTTTTAACTCAAGTTCAGGTGATTTTATAATTGACGGAACTAGAATCTTATGAGCATTTTCTGTAATATCCAGCATCTCAAATCTTTCCTGAACATAATCTAATTCTTCATTTTCTAATTCGTCCAAAATAACTTCATCACTCTCTTCAAATTGTTCTTTCTCTTCAAAAGGTTCTTTAAAATATTCATTCAATAGATGTTCACTAATTTCCATGAAAAAGCATTCATTATCTCTTTCAACAGCGGGGTATTTCATAGATTTCGCAATGTTAAAATCACTTCTTGATCGTTAACTCTCATATCCACAGGAAAGATAAATTTATCCACTTTTACTAACACGTCTTCTTTAACTCATTTAGGATATGTAACTGAACGATCCACTAACTGAAGAGTTACAGATGTAGGTGAGACTTCTCCTAATCCTAATCTTTTGAAAATTGATAGAGGCATAATATTAATTCTGGCTCCTAAATCACATAAAACTCTTCCATAGAATCTTTCGCCGATAGCAACGGTATAGTGAAACTACCTGGATCTTTCAATTTTTCAAGAAACTTTTTATGAATAATTGCACTACACTCTTCGCTAAGTGCAACAGTTTTGTTATCCGTGAACTTCCTTTTTTTGTTCAGAATATCTTTCATAAATTTCACATAATTGGACATCTGCTCTAAAGCTTCTATGAAGGGGCATCTGCTCTAAAGCTTCTACGAAGGGTAGAATATCTCAAAATATCTTTCATAAATTTCACATAATTAGGCATTTGCTCTAAAGCTTCTACGAAGGGAATATCAGTATATCTTTCATAAATTTCACATAATTGGGCATTTGCTCTAAAGCTTCTACGAAGGGAATATTTACTGTTAACTTCTTAAGAATTTTTAAAAATTTGGAAAATTGTTTATTCTGTTTATGTTGCTTCATCGTTAATTTCTTAAGAATTTCTATAAACTTGGAAAATTGTTTAACCTTTTTGTGTTGCTTCAATCTTTTAGGAAACGGTGGTGGAGGTTTCTCCATTTTTCATAAATTTCACATAATTGGGCATTTGCTCTAAAGCTTCTACGAAGGGAATATTTACCGCAAATAATTGGGCATTTGCTCTAAAGCTTCTACGAAGGGAATATTTACCGTTAACTTCTTAAGAACTAAAAACTTGGAGAATTGTTTATTCTGTTTGTGTTGCTTCAATCTTTGAGGAAACGGTGGTAGAGGTTTCACCACAGTAATTTTCATTGGTGTAAGTGGATATTCTAAATCTGGGTATTCATGATCCTTTTCTTTATGATATCCACTTTCTCTTTTTCAGTTTCCGTTTCTTTTTGCACCCTTGTTTCCAATTCTTTTCCACTTCGTAATTGTATCGCTTTGATTTTAAATCCACTTTCTCTTTTTCAGTTTCTGTTTCTTTTTGCACTCTTATCTCCAATTCTTTTCCACCTCAGTTTCTATTTCTTATTGCACTCTTGTCTCCAATTCTTTTCCACTTCGTAATTGAATCGCCTTTGTTTCTTTCTGTGCTCTTGTTTCCAATTCTTTTCCACTTGACAATTGTATCGCTTTTATCTAATCTTTTCCTTGGTCTTTAGGATTTGGTTCCACAGTACTAAGAAAAGCTCCTAATGTTCGGTTATTAAGCGAAGTGGTGATATGCCCTAATTGATTTTCAATATTCTTAATAGCAGTTCCTTAATTTTGTAATTGATTTTCTTGATTCTGCAATTATTGACCCATGTTTAATATCAGTTCTTTCATAGACAACTTCTTCTCCTTAATTTGAGTGTTACTGTTAAATCCTGGTGGATAAGAAGGTCTATAGTTAACATTTCCTTGGTTGGATGAATTTCCTAATGGGTTCACTGGGTTGTTTGTCCATTGTTGATTTGTAGAAGAATGGTTATTCCAATTTAAATTTGGATGATTCTTCCAAACTGGGTTATAATAGTTCGAATAAGGGTTGTTGGGTCTATTAATAGCATTTAAAGTCTCATATCAAGGTTGAACATCCACAAATTGCCCAGATGAATTCTTTTCCATCATAGGAGGTGTTGGAGAATAATTCATCCCATAATGATCTAATTTCTTTGATATTACAACAATCTGCAAAGCTAACATAGATATCGCATCAGAATCGTGGATACTAACTACTCTTTTAGGATTTACTCTTTTAGAGGGCCATTGAAAATTATTGGTAGTCATCTCTTCTATTAATGAATAAGCCTCATCAAAAGGTTTTGACATTAAAGAACCACTAGCCGCAGCATCTATAATCAATCTAAGAGATCCCANTAACGAACCACCAGCCGCAGCATCTATAATCGATCTAAGTGATCCCACTAATCTATTATAAAAAGTTTGAATTATCAACCAATATAATAACGAATGATGAGGGCATTTCCTAAGAAGATCTTTAAATCTCTCCCAAGCTTCGTATATTGACTTTCCATCAAGCTGACAGAACGATGTTATGTCATTTCTAAGTTTGTTTGGATGGAGGAAAATATTTGGATAGAAATTTGTTCTCCCCAAATTCTAATAGATCCAGCTGCTAACGAATTTAACCACATCTTAGCCTTATCCCTAAGTGAAAAAGTGAAAGTTCTGCCCAAGTTCTAATAGATCCTAGTGCTAACAAATTTAACCATATCATAGCCTTATCCCTCAGTGAAAAAGGAAAAAGTCTAAGTCTAACAGCATCGTTTGAAACTCTGACATATTTAAAGGTAGCACACAGTTCTAAAAAACTAGCGAGGTGTAAATGAGGATCTTCAGGATTTTAATTGTTTTGTACAATTTGGATAATAACAGGTTTAAGCTCAAATGAATTAGCTATATCAGGATTTTGGATAGATAAGTTAATTTCATCTGCTGTAGGATTCACATAATCTCGTAGGGGTCTAGGTTGGTGTTCATTCTCTATTCCTTGATTGTTCATGTTGTTATCGCATAATCTCGTAGGGGTCTAGGTTGGGGTTCATTCTCTATTCCTTGATTGTTCATGTTGTTGTAATCTCGTAGGGGTCTAGGTTGGTGTTCATTTTCTATTCCTTGATTGTTCATGTTGTTTTCGTAGGATTTGCATAATCTCTTAGGGGTCTAAGTTGGTGTTCATTCTCTATTCCTTGATTGTTCAGGTTGTTTTCCATTGTATAAGAATTTATAGGTTCTCTTCTCAATCTTCTAATTTTTCTAACAGTGCGTTCTAATACCGAATCATAGGGTATAAGATTTTCAAGTCCAAATTTACGCATACAATTTGAAATCAATACACAGTAATATCACTAACTAAATATCAAAATAAGTTGCAATTCAAGTAAAAATTTTCTAATAATCCTAATTTGTCCGTTACTCCAATTATAATTTTTATTTACTCACTCCCCGGCAACGACGCCAAAAACTTGACCGCGACCTTATATATGCTTAAAAATAAAAGTATTTAATACTGCTGCTAAAAGATTTAATCCCTCAACAACTGTACCAAAACTTAATAACATTTATAGATTTGATAAATATGGACATAATAAATATTCAATAATTGTAAAGTTACACTTATCAACGCAAGTATACATATCGCTCAAGTAATATAGGGCTCTAATGGAGTCTTAGATATCAATCCCATATGAAGTAATATTAGAACAACGAACTAAGATTTTAGAAAAGCGATACTTTAATTGCAACAACAAAGTTCAATTTGCTTATCTGCCACTAATAGGCAATTAAAATAAATATGTAATTCTAATAACTATTAAATAATTAAATGTACTCATGAAGGTTCAAATGTGATATTCAATATATAGAAAGCATCTTTCTCCTTGCCAAGAAATTATAGTGAATGGATAAAGTGAATTAGTTTAAATTATATTATGCCAAATAGGAGAATACCTATTCTTTACCATTTGGTCCAGGCATAAAGAACATTAACTAATCCTATGCTTGTTTACTGAATCTGCGGCTAGGCTGGGAGGATATCTTTGGTCCAGTTATAAAGAACATTGACTAATCCTATGCTTGTTTACTGAATCCGTGGCTAGGCTGGGAGGATACTGGCTCTCACTTCGGAGCTCCCACGTTCCCCTTGCCTGAGGGCTAACATCTACACTTCAACACCACCTCTCACTTCGGAGCTCCCACGTTCCCCTCGCTTGAGGGCTAACATCTACACTTCAACACCCACTGAAGTTCCCACGTTCCCCTCGCCTTAGGGCTAACATCTACACTTCAGCACCCAAACGATAGGACCGAACTGGGGATTTTAGTCTGTCACTCTAAAATCTCTAATTCTACACCTGATAATTTTATTTTACTATTTATTTGCACCCAACTTCCAAGAGCTTTGACCTCCCTGAATCTTGGATGTAATCTTCACTTTAGTTAGAAAACTCAACATATTTTAACAAATCAATTGGCCAAATTGAAAGTAAATTAACATCAAAGTGAAAAGATCATCACAATTTCTCTAAAACTTTCGTGGCTCAATCAATTCAAATCACCATTTCACAAATCTCAAGACAAGGAGAAAGACAGAGAAAGCTACTCAGATCTCATGAGGAAAACACAACAAAACTCAAAATTCATATATAAAAGCAAAGTCATATAAACTACAACAATAAATAAACTTATCTCTAATTTCTCCCCAAGAAAACTCCTCGAAGTTCCTGTGAATCTCTTCCTTTCTTTACAACACACAGAATTCGTCTTCGAAGTAGCAAGGAGGAAGAAAAAATCTCTTCCTTTCTTTACAGCACACAAAATTCCTCTTCGAAGCAGCAAGGAGGAATAAATCTCTCACTTTCCCTCCACTCTTACAATCTCTCAAAGAATTCCTCACAATTTTGACACTCTAGTAAATTCTATATACACTAATGGAACCTCTCTAACCTCCAGGACCTCTAGAGTGCCCTCAATTTTCGGCCAAAATTTTCTTTTAAAGTTGTGGATGAGCTTTTCCAAGAGTTGCCTAAGCATCCCTTCAAAATTTATCTTTATCCAAAGCCTGATTGGTCATAACTGCCGAGCTTGTCATCGGCAGCCTCGAGGGCGTCGTCGGCAGACCTTCTTAATGAATTAATTATGGAGTCTCTGGAAAATCTCGCCGTCGGCAGGGTCAATGGCGCCTTCGGTGCCCTAGTTCAATTCTTCACATTTTTGTCATTTTCGCTCCAAATTCGCTTCTTTTTGCATCTTTTTGCTCCAATGACCCTATTTCATCATTCCTGCAACAAAACATCAAAAATACCTTTCTTTAAAGTGCAATATCATTAAAAACAGTAAAAAATAGGTATGAAAATCTCAACATATTTTCCTTTGGTCAAACTACCTCAAGGAACTCTTGAATTATTTCAAGTTCATTTAGAACTTCATCATATTATTCTATTAATCATCCAAGGTTAGAGTGTGACTACCTTGTTGCTTAGTAAAGCTTGATAATTTAATTATCCCAAGGATAGGATACTTAATCAATTTGATATTTTACTTTAAAGATTATATGGATGAATGCCCCTAAGACAAGCTCGAGTCATTAAAGATTTAGTGCTCATCATAAATGGGCTTGGAGTGCTTAGAGGTGTTAATCCTCGATCATATTGTCTTCTAAATCCAATCAATTGAGTTTAGACATTGAGCCTAGGTCAATATCAAGCCCGTAACAATCTTAGAGAGACAAGGTGGCAATCATTAAGATTTTAGATTTGAGTGATACATATCCTTATTGAAAGATCATATCATCCAAATTGTGGGCTTAAAATAGTTGAATCATCATCCTCCTAACTTAAGTTCATCACTTTAGGATCATTTAATTTTACCTTAACTTCCGAAGAATAATTCAAGAAGTTACCATTTTTTATTCTTATTATGTAAATGTGGCTAATTAGTTTCTACCTCTTAACCCATAGTGTTTCAGTCATCCGAACATGTTCATTATAATCAAAATTACCCATTTTCCCTTAATGGTTAATCCTAAAATTTAATTAAGTCACCAAAGCCTAAAATTATTACCCTGCCCTTGGGGGCTCTTCATTTTATAATTCTTCAAGCAAAACTTCAAAGGCCTTGAAAATATTTGAGTAACCAATCCATGGATTAATTAAAATATGAGAGAGGAAAGTATGATTTTTCAAAATTTTGATTTAATTTAAATAATTATTTTAACTTAAAAAAATAGGAATTTTCAATGTTAATTTATTTAATTAATCCAAATGAAGTTTTAATTTATGAGAAAATTATTGGAGGTTTTCCTAAGTCAGAAAAATACTTCGACAAAATTTTATGATTTTTCAAATAATATTGTAATTATTATAATTATTTAAAGGCTATTTTTAATGATTATTTAAATATAAAAATATGTTTTAATCTTCAAAAGTTATTTTTAAATTTTTATTAAACCCTCATAAGTCCAAGAAACTCAGAGGAATAGATTTTATATTTTTATGATTTATATTTAATATATTATAATTATTTTAGTGAGAGAATAAGGGAAAACATTTTAGGCTTTTAGAAATTTATTTTTAATTCAGAAAAAAATTAGGAAAAATATTGTAAGGGGTCCCAAGTGATTGGGGCACAATTACACACATTTTGAACTAGTTTTTCTATTTTTGAAAATTTTGATTATTTTAATTATTTTTAATCCAAAATGTACTTTAAAAATAAGATATTTTCACAAAAGTAGATTTTATTTTTATTAAATGCACCTCATCATAAGGAACTCAGAAAACTATTTTTTATAATTTTTTTAAGCTTATTTAATTTAATATAATTTATTTTGTGCAAAAATACTATTTTTACTTACAAAATCCACTTTAATGGCCAAATCAATTTAAATAAATTTGAAATTTTTACAGTGAGTTGAAATATTTTTTATGAACAATGTGGAATTGATTTTGTCAATTTTTAATTTATATTTAATTTAAATAAATTAATACAAGGTAAAAATATTTAATTAATAACAAAAATACAAAAAAATATTCAAACCATCACAATATTTTTTCTAAGCTCTTCTGACCACAGGAAACCAAATAAAATTGAACCCATAATTTTCTAAGGAGTATTTTAATTTATATGATTAAATAAAGCCAAAATAACCACTTAGGCTTGAAAATTAGGGTTGGTGCTTTCTAACTTTAGAAAAATCAAAAGACGTGCCCTCTGTCATGAGGAATCAACTCTAAAAATTTCAAGCCATGGTGATTAGTATTTAATCATAATGAATTAAAATACCTCAAAGAGTATTTAATTAATTAAAAAAAACATATACTTGACAAATAATTTTTATTTTTAGTCCACATTTTTCTCCTCTATTCACTGAGCAAGAGGGTATTTTTCTTTTATTTTTATGATTTTTTTAAAGAAAGATATGAATTTTTTGAAGATCAGGCAATCAAATAAATCCAAAAAATCCATATTTTTCTACTTAAACATGTGACACCACCTCATCCTATGAAGGCTTCGAGCTCACACGTGACGCTCCGCCATTTGACGCGACCATCCACCTCAACTGCCACACGGCCCACCTTTTCACTCCATCTGCTTGTCCAACACGATCTCAGTCATCCATGGAATAAACGCGTGGTCGGATGACATTCGTTCATCATCCCCAAATGACTTAACCCGTAAGTCGTTCACACTAAAATCTTAAAATCTTTGTCTAGACTCAACCAAATAGCATGGGGTTTGTTTTTAAACATTCATCTACTAAAAAAGAACATATTTATATGGTTGATCAAGCATGAAATCAAGTCATTACACATGGAGAATCAAAATGAGCTTGAATAAAAGTTAGAGCTAAATACCTTTTTCTGAGAGAGGAGACCTCAATCAGATGGTCATGGTAGCTTCGATTGGGTCCAACGAACCTCCAAATGAAGTCTCAAGCCTTGGTGAATTTTCTAGCTAATTTTTTGACCAAGCTCAATTTCATGTGTTGATCAAAGTCTATGCGAGGGCCCTCTGTGATGGGGCTTCTTTGGGCAATTGACTCCTCTCACTGTGGGGATGGCGTGTGCATAATTAATTGAAGTTTGATGGATTGTGGAAGTGTGGGAGATCTATCCTGGTTTTAGGGCAAATTTCAGTGATGAAATCGGCCCTAATTGGTGGCTGTGAGTGGCTGAGGCAGGGGGATTTCACTTAGGATGCTTTGGAGAGGCACTTGTGAGATTTTGGTAGCATTTCCCCAAGGATTTTGGCACACCTCTTTAGATGTGAGAATTTAGGTCGTGACAAACGGCAACCTTGGAGTCCTATGGCAAGTTAGGACTTAAATTATATAGCAGAGCTATACAAATGCCTAAAGAAAAAGGTTGAGGATTTATGTTGCACTAGGTGGACAACCTCATAATCCTATGGCTTGTTGTTTAATTCTAATGAAGGATGTGTTGTTGTATCTCCTCATGATGTTGTAGATTGTTGTTACAAAAGGCTGCCCAAAAAGCTAGCTCTAGGCTCCTCTGCAAAGTAGCAGTCCTAAAGTCTAAAGATTTAAAAGGTTTAAATGACAAGTTTAAAGTTCAATCATGGGGGTTAAAGTTGATTAGAGCTACACTAGTTAGGATTCCACGGTTCCCTCATTCCGGTATCAGGGGGGTTTGATGGGTGCAAAAGCTTGCTGATGTGGAGGGAAGAAAAGCTCAAGTGGCCAATGGGACTTAGCCAACTCAGAGGGGTTTAATTTTGAGTTTTGGTCATTTGGTGCTCCCTTTGGGTGGCTTTTTTCAGCGGTTAAGGTGGTCGTTGATGAGGGTTCAACCACTTCTTGGCTCAGGGAGGCCAAGGGGTGCTTCATAATGATTAACTCTTAATGGTATGGCATGATGGCAAAGATATTTTGGCTTATACCCAAAAATGGGATGAAATCCCTTAATTTAGGTAACTATTGGTCCATAGCACACCTTGGCTGGTTTAAGTGGGTTTAGGCTGGTCACTAGGGTGTACTTAGTGGTTGTGGTGTCGTTAATTTTGTCATTTGGGCATGAATAAGTCAATTTTTTGTGCATTGGTTCAATTTAGGTCAAATTGGCTTGAAGTTGGGTTTAGGTTAGGCTAGCCATGACATTAAGCCTAATTGATTGAGCAATTTGGTGTAGATGATTTTCATGAATAGTTTGAAAAAGATTTGGAGTGATTTTGAATTAATTTGGAGGATTTTGGCATTTGATCAATTTTGAGGTTGTTGGGTTAGACTTGGGTCTAGGTTGGGCTAGAGTTGGGTTAAGTCCAAATTGATGGTTGAAAATGGTCTAGGGGAATGTCATGAAGAGTTCTCAACATCAATTAGGTGTCAATTTTGTGGTTTGGGCATTCAATTAGGTGACATTTGGAGACATGGCTAAATTGGGGCAAATTGGGGGTTTTGGATTTGGGTTAAAATTGGGTGAAATTGGGAATTTTTGCCAAATTAAGGGTTTGGGGGTGTTTAGGTAATTTGGGTAGATTTGGGGGGAAAAAGGCTAAGTTGGATATTTTGATAAAATTGGGGTGCCAACCACCCTATATGAGCCATGGACCCTATATGAGCCATGGACCAATGTAATCCCCATTTAGGTCCTCTATGTACTAGTCTTATCTAATAGCCTGGGGCTAGTGGGTCTAGGGGACCATCTACATGAGTTTTCCAAAAGATCAAGGGATCAAATTCAACAAAGTTTGGGTTTAGGGTTGTGAGTGAAAGTGAGTGAACTAGCTCCAGACCAACACTTAGGGTCAACCTTACAGCCAGACAGTCCTATGGGGATTCCTTTTGAGATTCCTCATATTGACCCCACCTACTAAGTACTAGAGGTTAGGACCAATATGTAGAATTTCAATTTGAACAAAGAAGAGTTTGGAATTTCTAATGGTTAGGGTTCCTTTTCTAGTTCTCTAGGAATAATCAATAGGAAAATCCTATGGCTAAACCCTAGGCTACTAAAGAGGAAAGACTAGACCTCAACCAAAAGTGAGGTCAATAATGATAAACACTTCCAAGCACTACAAGCCTAACCTTAGTGGTGGGTACAAAATATTTAATGACCTAAATTTTCCTTAGGGGCATCCACTCACATAACCTTTAAGTGAAATATCAACTGATTAATTGAATATCGAGGTTCACCAATTAATAGGGTGATTTTTAATTTGATCTGGAATGATTAATACAACAATATGATAAGTTCAAAACAAACTTAGATGTTTCAAGGCATCTTTAAAGCAGTTTCGAGTCATTCTCTGAACACTTTGGAATCTCATGGATATTTTGAAGGACAAATTGAACTTGCTATATTTTGTTCTAAAATCATCCACTAAGATCTTTCAGAACTCAATAAGTCATAGTTCAGTGTTTGTTAGATACACCTTCAACTATTCTTACTTTCTGTAAAATTATTTATACATGTTATGAAAGCTGACGTTTCAGCGGAAATGCTGAGAAGATGACAGGTATGCTTTTATAGTGTTATTTCTTTCATTTTCTTCTGCAATTTACCTTCGCTGTAAAAATTATAACTATTTGGTTGTGTACTCTACTTTTCTTGAAAAACAAAACAACTTTTCAAAAATTAATCAACATTTTCAAAAATCTAAAACAAATTGTTTCAAAGGTAACCATAAATTCTTTGAAATAACACTAAACATAAAACGTCCTTCTGAATTTACGGGAGTCCCTCGGTGGAGGTAACCCACGTTTGCTAACGAGTTCTCCCCAGTTTAAATGAGCCTAAGAACTCGTTTAAGCTAAGTAAATTCAAAAGAAAATAATGATACCGGAATGAGGGAACCGTAGGATCCTAACTAGTGTAGCTCTAATCAACTTTAACCCCCCCCCCCTTGATTGAACTTTAAACTTATCATTTAAACCTTTTAAACCTTTAGACTTTAGGACTGCTAGTTTGCGGAGGAGCCTATAGCTAGCTTTTCGGGCAGCCTTTTGCAACAGCAATCTACAACATCAAGAGGAGCTACAACAAAACATGATTCCTTAGAATTAAACAATAAGCCATAGGATTATGAGGTTGTCCACCTAGTGCGACATAAATCCTCAACCTTTTTCTTTAGGCCTTTGTATAGCTCTGTTATATAATTTAAGTCCTAACTCGCCTTAGGACTCCAAGGTTGCCGTTTGTCACGACCTAAATTCTCACATCTTTCAGGCTATTTGTGTGATCGTCTCACATGAATATAAGCCCTAATTAATAAAATTGGCAGGATGTAACATTTAATTAATTCTTCTTCTCAAAACTGAAGCCAAACTATAGGATAGCTTGGGAAGTCACTGAGGTTCTCCTCAGGATCCATGACATCCCTTAGTTCTTCTTCCTTTGGATTCAAAAATAAATGTTCCAAATTTGAGGCATTACCATTTCACACCTCTTTGCCCGATCTTTTGAAAATTCTTATCCTTTGAAATTCTTGAAGACAATATCCCCTGATTTTTATCGAGAGTTTTCTTAGGTGACTTCAGTTATCTAAGATGTAATTAACTATAAGGGATTGCCTTTATAGAAAACTTTCAAGAACCCAGCTTAATATAAACCATATTTAATTCTTTGTATTAAATAAAGGAACTTGTAGGTCAACCAAAAATGGTTTTTTTTTTTTGCAGATTTAAACGGATGTCATAAATTCTTTAGTTTATTTAATCGAGCATTATCAATAAGTAGTGTGTCTACCCTTTGGGATTGATTCATTATTTGCGGTATTAGGATCGTTTATTTAAACTACTGAGGATATGAGATTGGTTTGGTCTTATATTTTCAAAATTTAAAATACTACTTTTTCCCAATTTATATATATATATATATATATATATATATATATATATATATATATATATATATATATATATANACTTTCACAAGAGTGAAAGAAGCTAAAGCCCCATCAAATTACCTCTCCACAAAGCCTCTACCATAGCCCTCAACCAACACCTGAAATGGGTTGTGGTCGAATTCATACATAGGCGCACCAGAGCCAGAGGCTTCATCCTCAAGCTTTTTGGAGTATAACGAAGGTGTGCAGAATCTTTGATTGAGGCTACACCTCTCAGAGCAAAGGTATAACCTCACTCACTCTCCCGAGNTAAAGTTTTCTCAAAATGACAGAAATTATTGCACATTATACAGGATATTTTAAATCAGTCTGATAATTCTGATTTACTAATTAAAGTAAAATTGACCCAATAATTTCAATTTTTACTTTGAATCAGTTCAATATTTTTGATTCATAGCTTTTCAAAATTGATCTAATAATTTCAATTTTTACCTCGAATCAGTTCAATACTTCTGATTCATAATTGATCTTATAATTTCAATTTTCTACCTTGAATCAGTCCAATACTTCTGATTCAAAATTGATCCAATAATTTCAAATTTTATATTAAATAAGTTCAATACTTCTGATTCATAATTGATCCAATAATTTCAATTTTCTACCTTGAATCAGTTCAAAACTTCTGATTCAAAANTTGATCTTATAATTTCAATTTTCTACCTTGAATCAGTTCAAAACTTCTGATTCAAAATTTATCCGATAATTTCAATTTTTATACCGAATCAGTTCAATACCTCTGATTCATAACCTTTCAAGAATTGATCCGATAATTTCAATTTTTATACCGAATCAGTTCAATACCTATGATTCATAACCTTTCAAGAATTGATCCGATAATTTCAATTTTTATANTCCGACAACTGACAACTTCTAATTTGGCAACTGACAGTACATCAAGTAGGACATATGGAGCAAAGCATAGCTAAAAAAGAATGAAGCGGAGGCAAAATGGAGCATATTGGATCTAGAAAACTGGCGCTTAGACTCCAGTTTTTGGGTGCCAAGCGCTCCACCTAAGTGCTTTGGCGCCATCTTACTGGGTACCTAAGTGCTAAAACCAAGTCAGGCAACCCAAGAAGGTGGCGCTTAGGCCCAAAAAATTGGAAACCAAGGCATAGATACCAGCCAAAACGGCTCCTGCAGTTATTCAGCACGATGAGGGAGGTTATTTGAAGAATTTTAATACTGCCATGGGAAGGAGAGAAATGCAGAGGATTCGTAGGTAGATCTAGGGTTTGGTATTTTTCCTTTTTCTGGAGAGATTGCTGAGGGTTTTTAAGACAAATCTATAAGGGGATCATTTCAACATTGTAGGGAGCGCTTGGATAAATTGTTGAAGGAACTTTTCATCTCTTTTTAAAGGATAAAATCTAAATATCATGTTTTCATTTGTCTTGTACTTGTTGTAAACACATATTTAGTGAATTTGCTTTGTTGAAGAATGAGAATTTCTATGGCATTTTTTATGTTTTATGAGTAGATTTCCTTTACCTTTCTCTTGTGATGAATAAGTATGATTTGTAAAAGGTATAGATTTCTTTTATAATAAGTCTTTAATATCAATGTGATGAGTATTCTTCTATGCTTCATTTAATTTTTCTTACTGGCCATATTAATTGTTAAAATTCTTTGTGATCCATTTGGACTCGGAAGAGCGGTGGAATAATAGTTAGAGTTTTCACATTATTATATAGGCTATAATGAAAGTATACTATAGGCAATGCAAATGGACAAGGAAATATGTTTTGATGGGTTTAATCTAGGGTTTAAGGAATTAAAACTAGGTTAACCAAACTTCTTTACACGCTCGAAAGAGGGTAAACAAGATATACACTCCTATTTTTCACTAGCCACAATAGCAATTCATAGTATTCAATCATAGAATCCACTTATGCAATCACAAGAGAAAGGTAGCTTTTATATCATAATATTCACCAAACTAATTGGTCTATTTAGATTTAGCTTTAGACTTAGTGCTGTAATTTAAGATTAGTTGTTAGAAAAATCACTTTAATCGACATTCCAAATCAAGATATAGAAGTAGTAAACTAGAAATTTTCTTAAAGGAGTAATTACCACAATCTCTGTAGGATCAACAATCTGGGCTCAATATAGCTCTATATTACTGAAAAAATATATATACTTATGTGAGAAACTCTAATGTGCAAGAACATCTAATTTTAAGAATTCAATCAAGTTGCTAGGGAGCGCATCAAGTTTTCTGGTGTTATTACTAGGACTTAAATAATTGTGATACTTTTTGGGGAGAATAAACTAGCCAGAGGGAAGCTTCACTGACATTTGCGGAGGTGGATGCTAGTAGACGGAGCGCCTGTAGCAGCAACTTTCCTAGGTAGTGAGAGGTCGAGCATGAGAGGGGGAGGCCCATGTGAAGTTAGAGGAGCCGACTAGGGCAAGAATGCTTGTAGCCACACGTTAGGAGGAGAACTGGCGGTAAGATCACTGATAGAAGCACTGATGGGAGCTCTCACAGTGAGGGAGAGAAAGCAAGCCAAGCTCTAGGGCTAGTGCATGGAAAAATAGGGGAGGGTTGCGTGGGAGATTGTTTATAAAGGAAAAATGAGAGTTTTTTTCTTATATTAATTTTTTATATTTTAAACCTTTTCTTAATAATCAAATGTGTTGATTGACATGTTACCTACTCGTGCACGGAACCTCAGCAAGATAAGTGTCCTCCCTAGGTAAAATTGAAATTTCGAACAAGCTCGCGCAGTCTGTATTGCAATCTAGGTTTTTTGCACAAGTTTGTCAAAAACCAAGGTAATTAGAGCCTGATTCATGCCCAGACGTCCAAATAAAATCTCTCATCCCTTCGAAGCCATCCGACAAACAAATTCAAACTAACCTTCGCCTGATGAGCTAATACTAGAGTCTAGTAGAATGACTCCAATTGCATGCCCTTTAATACGCTTTAGAGTGTCTTAAATGGATAGCAGCACTACGAATCAATACATGCATCAAGCAAAGTTTCATAGTGTTCGAGCGAACATTCTAAACTCTCGACATAAAAAATTGATGCTAATAATTATCCTAGAATTTAATTGTGGCACTTAAATGAGAAATATAATTTTTTTTTATGAGTAAACATTAAGATCACAAGATTTGAGATGTTCATGAAGAAACTAATGTTATATGGGATAGAGTAACAAGTAATATCAACAAATTGTAAAGATACATTTGGAGAATCAAAAGGAAAAGATCTCATAAATAAAAATAATTTGTGATAGAATAATAATATGCAATAAAAGATAAAATATAAGGAATTTTATCTTAAAAATTGTTTTAAAGTAAAAGTTTAGAGAATTGAGAAAAATATAGGGTTGCCCCTTGAAATTTGTATTTTGTCATCTTTATAATATATTAGATACTAAAGATGGTAATGGATATATGTTTAAACTAGTCAACTAAATTGGATAAGATAAGTAAAATTATAGTGAATTAATTATGAAAATAAATAGTTACTTTTCTTAGAAGATAACTTTCAACAAAAGCGGGTGAGATATTTTGATAAAATTTTCAATGAAGATTTTGAAAGTATAATCAACTTTAGTGATTTTTAATATTGTTAATAATAATAAAACTTTTTATTTTACCATCACATTAATAAAATAGAAGTTGAAAAAGCTTTAAAGAAAATAAGTGTTGAAAATAAGTATGGTCTGGTGGTATTCCAATAGAAATGTAAAAATGCTTAGAAGATTTGAGAGTTTCTTGGCTTACTAAATATTTTAATATTAATTTAAAAACTAAAAAGATGCTTTAAGAGTGGAGGATGAGTACTTTGATCCCTATTTTTTATAAATAAAGGGGATGTATAAGATTCAAATTTTAAATAATTTTAGTTAATATGTNTCAGATCAAGTTTTATGGTGTTATTACTAGGACTTAAATAATTGTGATACTTGTTGGGGAGAATAAACTAGCCAGAGGGAAGCTTCACTGACATTGGCGAAGGTGGATGCTAGTAGACGGAGCGCCTGTAGCAGCAACTTCCCTAGGTAGTGAGAGGTCGAGCGCGAGAGGGGGAGGCCCATGTGAAGTTAGAGGAGCCGACTAGGGCAGGAATGCTTGTAGCAACACATTAAGAGGAGAACTGGCGATAGGATCACTGATAGAAGCACTGATGGGGGAGCTCATAGTGAGGGAGAGAAAGCAAGCCAAGCCCTAGGGTTGGTGCATGGAAAAATAGGGCAGGGTTGCGTGGGAGATTGTTTATAAAGGAAAAATGAGAGTTTTTTTTTTATGTTAATTTTTTTATATTTTAAACATTTTCTTAATAATCAGATGTGTTGATTGACATGTTATCTACTCGTGCACGGAACCTCAGCAAGATGAGTGTCCTCCCTAGGTAAAATTGAAATTTCGGACAAGCTCGCGCAGTCTGTATTGCAACCTGGGTCTTTTGCATAAGTTTGTCAAAAACCAAGGAAATTAGAGCCTGATTCATGCCCAGACGTCCAAATAAAATCTCTCATCCCTTCGAAGCCATCCGACAGACAAATTCAAACTGACCTTCGCCTGATAAGCTAATACTAGAGTCTAGTAGAATGACTCCAATTGCAGGCCCTTTAATACGCTTTAGAGTGTCTTAAATGGATAGCAGCAACGAATCAATACATGCATCAAGCAAAGTTTCATAGCGTTCGAGCGGACATTCTAAACTCTCGACATCAAAAATTGATGCTAACAATTATCCTAGAATTTAATGGTGGCACTTAAATGAGAAATATAATTTTTTTTTTTTTGAGTAAACATTAAGATCACAAGATTTGAGATGTTCATGAAGAAACTAATGTTATATGGGATAAAGTAACAAGTAATATCAACAAACTGTAAAGATACATTTGGAGAATCAAAAGGAAAAAATTTCATAAATAAAAATAATTAGTGATAGAATAATAATATGCAATAAAAGATATAATATAAGGAATTTTATCTTAAAATTTTGTTTTAAAGTAAAAGTTTAGAGAATTGAGAAAATTATAGGGTTGCCCATTGAAATTTGTATTTTGTGATCTTTATAATATATTAGATACTAAAGATGGTAATGGATATATGTTTAAACTAGTCAACTAAATTGGATAAGAAAAGTAAAATTTTAGTGAATTAATTATGAAAATAAATAATTACTTTTTTTAGAAGATAACATTCAACATAAGCGGGTGAGATATTCTGATAAAATTTTCAATGAAGAATTTGAAAGTATAATTGACTTTAGTGATTTTTAATATTGTTAATAATAATAAAACTTTTTATTTTATCATCACATTAGTAAAATAGAAGTTGAAAAAGCTTTAAAGAAAATAAAGTGTTGAAAATAAGTCTGGTCTAGTGGTATTCCAATAGAAATGTAAAAATGCTTAGAAGATTTGAGAGTTTCTTGGCTTACTAAATATTTTAATATTAATTTAAAAAATAAAAAGATGCTTTAAGAGTGGAGGATGAGTACTTTGATCCCTATTTTTATAAATAAAGGGGATGTATAAGATTCAAATTTTAAATAATTTTAGTTAATATGTCATATATTAAAATTGTGAAAAGAGTAGTTGAACATAACTTAAGATATGATACAATGATTTCTCAATATCAATATGGATTTCTGTATGGGAAGTCTATAATTGAAGCTATACTTTTTTTGGCAGGTTTGATAGAGAGGTACAGAAAGAGTAAACAACATCTACATTTTATTTTTGTTGATTTAGAAAAAAACATATGATAATATTCCAACAAAAGTGCTTTGGAGAGTTTTAGTAAAGAAAAGTGTCGATATGACTTATGTTCAAGTCATTAAAGACATGCATACTGAAACTAATACTTGTGTTTGAGCAAAAGAAGGATTGACCAAATATTTTCTTACTTCAGATGTATTACATTAGGGATCGAATTTAAGTCCACATTCTTTTGCTTTAGTTTTGGATGACTTTATTGGACATTTACGTGAGAATGTACTTAGATGTTTGCTTTTAANAACATGCATACTAAAACTAATACTTGTGTTCGAGCAAAAGAAGGATTGACCAAATATTTTCTTACTTCAGACGTATTACATTAGGGATCGAATTTAAGTCCATATTCTTTTGCTTTAGTTTTGGATGACTTTATTGGACATTTACGTGAGAATGTACTTAGATGTTTGCTTTTAACTGTAGATATCCTTCTTATGGGTAAGCCCAGAGAAAGAGTTCATGAAAAACTTAAATTATGAAGATTGACCTTTAAATCAAAACGCTTTTGTTTTAGTAGATCTAAAACTGAATACATTGAATGTAATTTTAGTAGTAATGGATCTAGTGGCGAGGNTAGAGAAAGAGTTCATGAAAAACTTAAATTATGGAGATTAACCTTAGAATCAAAATGCTTTTGTTTTAGTAGATCTAAAACTGAATACATTGAATGTAATTTTAGTAGTAATGGATCTAGTGGCGAGGTTGTAATTATGAGTGATCAATTCAATAAAAGTATTCGTTGTTTTAGAAACCTCGGGTCTATTGTTCAAAGGGATGGAGATATAGATGGGGATGTTACTAATAAAATTCAAGTTGGAGGGTTGAAGTAGAGGAATGCATTGGGCCTATTGTGGGATCGAAAGTAAAGATTAATTAGCTTGATGGAAAATTTTATAAGATGGTGGTGAGACCTGTAATGCTTAATGGTGTGAAATGTTGACATATAAATGAGAAGCCTAAAACTAAGTCAAAAGTTGCTGAGATAAGAATGCTTAGGTAGATGAGTGGCTTTACACGTAGAGACAAAATGCAAAACAAGTATATCCATGAAAGGGTTGGTGTAACTCTAGTGACAGGCAAGATTAGAGAGGGCCGACTTAGATGGTTTGGTCACATTAAACATCAACAATCTGATGATCTAGTTTGGAAGGTAGATATTTTAGTTTTTACTTTTGTTTAAAAGAGGTAGAGGTAGACCTAAAAAGTCTCGAGCATGTTGTATAAAAAATGATCTTAATTAGTTAGAATTAAGTGAAAATGTAACGCTCAATTTATATGACATAATGGAGAAAAAAAATCATTTAACCGACCCCACTTAGTAGGATAAAGTCCTGTTGTTGTTGTTATTTTATATCACTAGTCTTTCATATCACATCAAATACATAACTGTTTTAAGTTAAAAAATGAAATATGAAAGGTGGTACATATGTAAAAATTAAAGGGCATTTACATACCCCAACCAATTCTTATGTATTACATATCTAACCGTTAAACTTTACTTTTTTACATNGGCATGTTGTATAAAAAATGATCTTAATTAGTTAGAATTAAGTGAAAATGTAACGCACAATTTATATGACATAATGGAGAAAAAAAAATCATTTAACCGGCCCTACTTAGTAGGATAAAGTCCCGTTGTTGTTGTTATTTTATATCACTAGTCTTTCATATCACATCAAATACATAACTGTTTTAACTTAAAAAATGAAATATGAAAGGTGGTACATATGTAAAAATCAAAGGGCATTTACATACCCCAACCAATTCTTATGTATTACATATCTAACCGTTAAACTTTACTTTTTTACATTTACACCACCGGACAAATCATTCACATTAAAAAGTGAATTACATCTTTTTCATGTATAAATAAAGTGACATGTATCTAAAATTTGAAGTATATGTGTTAAATATATAAACAGATAGGAATTAAAAGTTATGCATGTAAATTTTTTTTTTATTAATTATGATTAATCAAATTTTATAGTTCACCTCGTCATGTAATATGGGGCTTTTAAATAGTAGCACTTTTTGCACTTTCAATCTTGTGGGAAAGATGCAACTTGGAGAGAGCATGCTCGCTAAAGTGGGGATCAAGGATTCCCACTTTGCATCACCTTTTCATTATATCTTTGCTAGTGGTGGGGAAGAGGGACAAAAGGTTAGGAGTATTTGGTGATTGGCAGCATCCTTCCAACAACTTGTAAGAAATAGATATATAGGANATATCTAAAATTTGAAGTATATGTGTTAAATATATAAATAGATAGGAATTAAAAGTTATGCATGTAAATCTTTTTTTTTAATTAATTATGATTAATCAAATTTTATAGTGCACTTTTTGCACTTTCAATCTTGTGGGAAAGCTGCAACTTGGAGAGAGCATGTTCGCTAAAGTGGGGATCAAGGATTCCCACTTTGCATCACCTTTTCATTATATCTTTGCTAGTGGTGGGGAAGAGGGACAAAAGGNATGTGGTGTCTGATCTCCACAGTCGATCACCGCAATCAAAATTTTTTTTTTAAAACAAAAAAAAAGTTGAAAGCGGGGCCCACCAAAATACATCTCTGCGGTGATCTACGGTGAAGATCGGTCACCGCATACATGTAATAATTTTTCCTTTTATAGGGTGTAATTTGAAAAGTTGGGCATTGCATATTTTTTATTATGAAAATTTGTACGAAATAATGTTTAGCATATCGAAAACATAACCACAGAATTAAGATTTGGCTAACGGTTACAATTGGAGTTACAAGCATACTAAATTAATTTATCTCCCTTTACGGGAAATTAAATGCATATACCAATTTTGTATCATAATATATATCATGATACATGCTTAATTATGATGAGTTTGGTAGTTATTAAATTTATTTATAGATAAATACAATTCGAAAATTAATAAATTTACATTATATTGTGTTCATTCTAAAATAACTTTAGTAGCTTAAGAAATTCATTCTTCTCAAATTTAAATAAAATGCATCCATTAGGGTGAATTGTGTTCTATTTTTCCTTCCTTTTCATGCCACACACTTCTTATTTCTTATGTAAATTTTGATATTTATAACTTAGTTGTCAGAAATATATGCATCTAAATCTCCACTCAACGTTTAAATGGTTGGTAATAACAATATTTTCTAATGTAATTTTAAATACTAGAGTGTTATATATGTAAATATAAAAATAAAAGAATAGATCTATAAATATATAAAAGTTGTGCAGTAATCATGGCCTATAAATATATAAAATAGATGATGTAAGGGCCTATATTATGAATATAAATCTCTTCAGTGAGATTAAGGCCATGTTTGGCACTGCGTTTGGGACGCGTTACGTTCTCGAACCGTGTTGGTGCGCTATTTGTGGCGGCATTCGCGACACCGTTCACAGAAAGGCAACCATGAACAAAAGCATTTTGTTGCTGACCTTATTTTTTTCTCAACCAAATTTCCCTTGACTAAAGTTTGACAAGTTTTCACTTGAGCTTGATCTTCATTGAAACCCCAAACTTTTTTATTATTTTGTCTCCCAAAGTTATTGTAAAGCTCAAATCCTCATTTTGAAAGTTGCATGAAGCGTATTATCACTAATAAAACCATGTAAACCAATTTGTAATCACTTGAAGTAATTTTTTCGTAAAGATATGCATGAAAATGCTCTAACGTAACAATTTTTCAACGAGACATTATTTTTTGAAAATGGACTTCATCATTTTGTCCATGTCATCAAAATCTTTCAAATTAGTACTTATGTGCTTAATTCTGATCCCGTTTGGGTACCTTTTGAGCAAACAATAATTTAGAGAGAGAAATTGATAATTAGGAGAGATAAAATGATAATTTAATCATAAATCCATCAAGATAGCTTCAAGTCAACTCCTGTCTTTAATAAAAGTTCCTCTAAACTAAAAAATAATCCATTTCGATCAATAAAATCCAATAAAAAAATTTTTATGAAACTTGACATTTTATCTCTCCTAGGATAGGGTGGGCCACTTTGACCAGTCATACATCTCTATCAAGATTGATTTGACTAAAACCAATTGAACCATTAAGGTTATTGAATTATATTCTATCAAATTGGTCAAGGTCAAATTTTTTACCATAACCATCTCCAAACTTCAAATGACATATCTTGAGATAGAGAACTCCATTTTTTAAACAATTTGGACCGTCGGAATTCTTGTCTTGCTCTTTCAAATGGCATGTAAATTTATTTTTTCCAAATTTCCTATGTCAGGTTATGATTTTTCTCCCAAAGTTGAGCAGAATTACATAAATGCCACTCAATCAGGATCATCTAATTAATTCCCCATCCCACCATCCTCCTTGCGCCACCTTGCTAGTATGAGAGACACATTCCTATTTGCCCAATTTACAATTTGCGCCAGCCAACCATCCTCCTTGCGCCACCCATAACCACCTCCAGCCAAAATTCAATTGATTTTCCCTCCAAACCAATTAAATTCTAGCCATCCATTTCAAAAGCCTTACCTCCCTCTTAGACTCACCCATCCACTTCTCCATTAACTAAATTGCAGCCCACTTTCTCAGCCATTTTCCTCCAACTGTAGCCCCCTCACTCCCATTTCATTCTATTACACACCCCATTTTCTCTCTCTCCAGCTCTCAATTTCATGCCCCTTTCCCTCTCTTCTCCAATTCCTCTCATCTCCCAACAAAAACTTCTTCCTCTCCACAAAAATCGGGAACTCCATTTCGAAGTTCTCAATCAAATTAAAACCAAAGCAAGAATAATTCAAAGAGAAATGCAAGGTAAACTAGAAATATAAAAACCAAATCAAAGTTATAACACATATTTTCTCCATGTAAATTCAATTTAACTCATCTATCCGTGTTTTCATTCAATTGAACAGGGGCCAATTGACCATAGGTATAACATATTTGAAGTTGCAACTGATCAATGACTTTACTAATGTGGTAAATTAGGAAGGCCCTGATTATCACATGTGATCTGGGTCATTTATGCAGATTAAAAAGTTACCAAAGGACACGCGTCCAACTCAAATGCCACAGAAATGATCGTATCATGAGGGGAACACTAAGATTTATATCTGGTCTTGATATNAATCAAATTAAAACCAAAGCAAGAACAATTCAAAGAGCAATGCAAGGTAAACTAGAAATATCTTCAAGTAAAGAAATTTAAAAACCAAATCAAAGTTATAACACATATTTTCTTCATGTAAATTCAATTTAACTCATCTATCTGTGTTTTCATTCAATTGAACAGGGACCAATTGACCATAAGTATAACATATTTGAAGTTGCAACTGATCAATGACTTTACTAATGTGGTAAATTAGGAAGGCCCTGATTATCACATGTGATCTGGGTCATTTATGCAGGTTAAAAAGTTACCAAAGGACACACGTCCAACTCAAATGCCACAGAAATGATCGTATCATGAGGGGAACACTAAGATTTATATCTGGTCTTGATATTCATTCGAAGCATGAAACCTGAAATACCTGCTACAATAAGCAGAAATGCCAACGGGCTTACATTCATCCATAAGGGGTGCGCAGGATAAGAAGACTAGATTATCTCTAGTAATTTGAGTCATCTGCTATGCTTCTTGTAAGAAACCCATAGGAATTAATCGCGGTTCACATCAAGTGAAGCATCTATCTCAACAATCAAGTGGTCATAGAGACCAAAGAATCTGACTAAAATAGCAACTTACTAGTGACTTTAATAGTGTAATCAATTGAGAAGGCTCTGATCATCTTGCGTGATCTAGGTCATCTAATAATGAATCAAAGAGGAATTCCTTACTCCAATTTTGTGGCTTTTATTCCTACTTTGAATCATTATTTTAAGGAATCAAAACCTTGCCCCATTTTGGCTGGTTTTATTCTTATCCCAAAGTTGTTTTAAGGAAAGGCTTCCTTTCTTCAATTTAGGTCGGCTTACTCCCAAATCTCAAGTTTGATCAAACATGTTTGTTACGTTAGGGATGAATGCCTTACTTCTACTTAAGAGAGCCTTACATTTAACTTAAACAGTGAATAATGTAATGGAAGAATGCAAAATTATATTTTGTAATCTGAGTCATTTATTGCACCCCCATGAAAGAACCAGCTAGAAAAACATAGGGTTCGGGCGGTACAGAAATAGATGACAATAATGCCGATGTCAACAGATGAGATGTCTGCATAAAAGAACCAACAAAGAAAGTCATATGGCTCAAGAAGCATTGGATTTTAGATGAATAAAGTGGTCAAGCAGTTTAAAACACATTAGAAAGAAGCAAACTGGGTGATTCTTACTGCACAACGTCACGATTATGTCGGATATTAAAATACCACGACTAGGCACGGATTGTTTAGATATCTAAAGTGGTCTAACCAATACGACATGTCTTCAAGCAAGGTGATGAGAATTGACCAAGTTAAGTATGGTGTTGAAGGGTGGTTGGATGAACAAAGCAATCCAACCACCCAACACATTTGCAAGTCCTAGCAAAGCGACCTTTATTGAGGATTTTCTCTGTTGGCTTAAGGATATCCGACTAAGCATAGATCAACTAAGCAAACAAAATGCTTGAATTGATACGATGCACTTTTTAACAAGGTTAAAAAAGTCAATCGAGTCTATCAAAATACCGAAAAGGTTTCTAAAGGGTTGATTGCACGGGACGGCACAACCTCGAGGTATTTTTTTATAGGCTATACCTCAGTAGCCCTGATGGGGATTTCCTAAGGGCAAGAAAAATGGTTTCTCATTGAGGAAGGTGTTGCCAACTGATTAGGTATTGATCCCGATTTTCTTAATGTAAGGATTTATGAAGTTGACACCACTACAGCGCCAAAAACTTGATCCTTGTATGCAAAGTAAGTTGTGTAAAATATATATAATTATAGGCAATTAATAATGGGATTTTATACAAGTATATGTATCGTTATCAAGTAATAATGGACTTTCTATTTAAGCCCCAAATATCGATCCCATGGGGAAGGTGTAAATTAGCAATGATAAATTTTATCAGGAAATTAACAAAAAATCAAACGAGATCACTGTCACTAATTTTGAATGTTGAGATATTAACCAAACTAAATTACTTAACTATTAGCAAAATGGAAATGTAAATTTTTAATACTAACTACTAATCTACTAACTATGCTTATGTAATGAAGGTTTCATATGTGAAAAAACATCATTCCCACTACAATGAAATTCTTGTGAAATGAGATGAGATAAATGTTTATAATATGNGAAATGATAATTTAATCATAAATCCATCAAGATAGCTTCAAATCAACTCCAGTATTTAATAAAAGACCAAAAAATAATCCATTTCGATCAATAAAATCCAATAAAAAAATTTTTATCAAACTTGACATTTTCTCTCTCCTAGGATAGGGTGGCCCACTTTGATCAGTCATACATCTCTATCAAGATTGATTTGACTAAAACCAATTGAACCATTAAGGTTATTGAATTATATTCTATCAAATTGGTCAAGGTCAAATTTTTTACCATAACCATCTCCAAACTTCAAATGACATATCTTGAGATAGAGAACTCCATTTTTTAAACAATTTGGACCGTCGGAATTCTTGTCTTGCTCTTTCAAATGGCATATAAATTTATTTTTTTCCAAATTTCCTATGTCAGGTTATGATTTTTCTCCCAAAGTTGAGCAGAATTACATCAATGCCACTCAATCAGGATCATCTAATTAATTCCCCATCCCACCATCCTCCTTGCGCCACCTTGCTAGTATGAGAGACACATTCCTATTTGCCCAATTTACAATTTGCGCCAGCCAACCATCCTCCTTGCGCCACCCATAACCACCTCCAGCCAAAATTCAATTGATTTTCCCTCCAAACCAATTAAATTCTAGCCATCCATTTCAAAAGCCTTACCTCCCTCTTAGACTCACCCATCCACTTCTCCATTAACTAAATTGCAGCCCACTTTCTCAGCCATTTTCCTCCAACTGTAGCCCCCTCACTCCCATTTCATTCTATTACACACCCCATTTTCTCTCTCTCCAGCTCTCAATTTCATGCCCCTTTCCCTCTCTTCTCCAATTCCTCTCATCTCCCAACAAAAACTTCTTCCTCTCCACAAAAATCGGGAACTCCATTTCGAAGTTCTCAATCAAATTAAAACCAAAGCAAGAATAATTCAAAGAGAAATGCAAGGTAAACTAGAAATATAAAAACCAAATCAAAGTTATAACACATATTTTCTCCATGTAAATTCAATTTAACTCATCTATCCGTGTTTTCATTCAATTGAACAGGGGCCAATTGACCATAGGTATAACATATTTGAAGTTGCAACTGATCAATGACTTTACTAATGTGGTAAATTAGGAAGGCCCTGATTATCACATGTGATCTGGGTCATTTATGCAGATTAAAAAGTTACCAAAGGACACGCGTCCAACTCAAATGCCACAGAAATGATCGTATCATGAGGGGAACACTAAGATTTATATCTGGTCTTGATATTCATTCGAAGCATGAAACCTGAAATACCTGCTACAATAAGCAGAAATGCCAACGGGCTTACATTCATCCATAAGGGGTGCGCAGGATAAGAAGACTAGATTATCTCTAGTAATTTGAGTCATCTGCTATGCTTCTTGTAAGAAACCCATAGGAATTAATCGCGGTTCACATCAAGTGAAGCATCTATCTCAACAATCAAGTGGTCATAGAGACCAAAGAATCTGACTAAAATAGCAACTAACTAGTGACTTTAATAGTGTAATCAATTGAGAAGGCTCTGATCATCTTGTGTGATCTAGGTCATCTAATAATGAATCAAAGAGGAATTCCTTACTCCAATTTTGTGGCTTTTATTCCTACTTTGAATCATTATTTTAAGGAATCAAAACCTTGCCCCATTTTGGCTGATTTTATTCTTATCCCAAAGTTGTTTTAAGGAAAGGCTGCCTTTCTTCAATTTAGGGCGGCTTACTCCCAAATCTCAAGTTTGATCAAACATGTTTGTTACGTTAGGGATGAATGCCTTACTTCTATTTAAGAGAGCCTTACATTTAACTTAAGCAGTGAATAATGTAATGGAAGAATGCAAAATTATATTTTGTAATTTGAGTCATTTATTGCACCCCCATGAAAGAACCAACTAGAAAAACATAGGGTTCAGGCGGTACAGAAATAGATGACAATAATGTCGATGTCAACAGATGAGATGTCTGCATAAAATAACCAACAAAGAAAGTCATATGGCTCAAGAAGCATTGGATGAATAAAGTGGTCAAGCAGTTTAAAACACATTAGAAAGAAGCAAACTGGGTGATTCTTACTGCACAACGTCACGATTATGTAGGATATTAAAATACCACGACTAGACACGGATTGCTTAGCTATCTAAAGTGGTCTAACCAATGTGACATGTCTTCGAGCAAGGTGATGAGAATTGACCAAGTTAAGTATGGTGTTGAAGGGTGGTTGGATGAACAAAGCAATCCAACCACCCAACACATTTGCAAGTCCTAGCAAAGCGACCTTTATTAAGGATTTTCTCTGTTGTCTTAAGGATATCCGACTAAGCATGGATCAACTAAGCAAACAAAATGCTTGAATTGATACGACGCACTTTTTGACAAGGTTAAAAAATTCAGTCGAGTCGATCAAAATACCGAAAAGGTTTCTAAAGGGTTGATTGCATGGGACGGCACAACCTCGAGGTATTTTTTTATAGGCTATACCTCAGTAGCCCTGATGGGGATTTCCTAAGGGCGAGAAAAATGGTTTCGCATTGAGGAAGGTGTTGCCAAGTGATTAGGTATTGATCCCGATTTTTTTAATGTAAGGATTTATGAAGTTGACACCACTACAGCGCCAAAAACTTGATCCTTGTATGCAAAGTAAGTTGTGTAAAATATATATAATTATAGGTAATTAATAATGGGATTTTATGCAAGTATATGTATCGTTATAAATTAATAATGGACTTTCTATTTAAGCCCCAAATATCGATCCCATGGGGAAGGTGTAAATTAGCAATGATAAATTTTATTAGGAAATTAACAAAAAATCAAACGAGATCACTGTCATTAATTTCGAATGTTGAGATATTAACCAAACTAAATTACTTAACTATTAGCAAAATTGAAATGTAAATTTTTAATACTAATTACTAATCTACTAACTATGTTTATGTAATAAAGGTTTCATATGTGAAAAAACATCCTTCCCACTACAATGAAATTCTGGTGAAATGAGATGAGATAAATGTTTATAATATGTATTATGCCAAATAGGAGAAATTTTAATTCTCTATCCTGATACAGTGCATAGAAAATCATTGGTTAATCTTAGTTTAGTCCCTAAATCTATGGCCAGGCTAAGAGGATATCGGCTCCCACTCCAGAGCTCCCACTTCCCTTCACCTGAAGACTAACTCTGGCTTTAGTTTTTAAACACTAAGATCAAATTGGGGATTTTAGTTTGTCACCCTAAAGATTCTCCAATTCTACACCCAACAAAGAATATTTCCTTATTTATTTGCACTTAGTTTCATGAACGAATTTCTCCTTCATGAAATAAACTGTCACTCTGTTGTAGAACACAAACTCCATTTCCCGGATCATATGTTTCACAACATTTTTTAACAAATCAATTGGTCAAATTGAAAAGTAAATTAAGTTTGGAGTTAAAAAATCATCACAGTTTATTTTATATTTTCACTATGGCACATTCGTATTATCTCTTCATTTCTCCAAACTCATAATAGAGGGAAATATAGAGGAAACTACTCAAACTTCATGAGAAAGATATGAGAAAACACAAATTTCATATATAAAAAAAAGTTCATACAACACTAAATAAACAAACAAACTTATCTGGAACTCTNAATCAAATTGGGGATTTTAGTTTGTCACCCTAAAGATTCTCCAATTCTACACCCAACAAAGAATATATTCTTATTTATTTGCACTTAGTTTCATGAACGAATTTCTCCTTCATGAAATCAAATGTCACTCTGTTGTAGATCACAAACTCCATTTCCCGGATCATATGTTTCACAATATTTTTTAACAAATCAATTGGTCAAATTGAAAAGTAAATTAAGTTTGGAGTTAAAAAATCATCACAATTTATTTTATATTTTCACTATGGCACATTCATATTATCTCTTCATTTCTCCAGACTCATAGTAGGGGGAAATATAGAGGAAACTACTCAAACTTCATGAGAAAGATATGAGAAAACACAAATTTCAAATATAAAAGAAAGTTCATACAACACTAAATAAATAAACAAACTTATCTGGAACTCTTTCTCAAAGCAAATCCNTAAAAATCGTAGAAGGATGCCCAAGTCCATAAATTGACCCATTCATAATGATTCCCATCACGAATTTAAATATAATTGAACCTATATCAATAGGTTTTTCCATTTGAATACAGTAGTTTAAAATAGCACTCTTCTTGGTGACACTACTGATCTTCACAGTGGGGAGTAATTTTGGACAAATAAAGAATTTCATTGCTTCAAAATTGGATTAAGTGATGAAGTAGGAAAACTAATATATCATTCATCTCGTACTTCCCACATATCACTTTCATCCGTCATAAAATTATAAATATTTTGCATTAAATCTTGCATAGGAATGAAATTTGTATACTGATAGATTGGAACATTTTCTATCATATAAAATTCATTAATCTTCACAGGAGTAAATGGTACAGCCTTACCTCGTACGAAGACAACTACTTGGGTAATTCCATGTAAATTTGCATAGAATTCCTTCACTACAGGTAAAACAACCACAGCGGTAGTGTAACACAAAACTTCTCATCACCTTTGTAGAATGATCTTGTCAACTGGAGCGCTTGGATTGATTAACCCATGATTAACAAATCATCTTTCGTTGATCAATCTTTTCTTTGCAATAACTTTATTGTATAATCTCTGCGCGTTAAAACTAATAAACTTTCTTATATTGAAAACACCATACCTTGAAGTATTTCTGGAATTGGAAGCCATAGAATTCAAAAATAGAAAGTTTTTAGGCATCTTAGGAAGTTTTTAGGACTTTAAAAACACCTCCCAGCGGTTATTATTGATTAAAATCTCACCAAAGTCCGCCAAAAGTCACAGAAATTGTCAGACCGCTCTTGATGCCGCTAACACTCCCGATGGGTGATGTCGACGCTGAGATCCGCTTTCTTGGGCGTCGTCGGCGCCAACGGCCAAATTTTTGTGGTTTTCATTTTTTGTTCAATTAAATTCCAACTTTTCCTCCAATACTAATATTTGACTTAATTTATAATAAGTGCAATTATGTAGAATTATTATCCATTAATATATAAGACACTTAACAAAATAAATAGTAATACATAGACATATAAGTATGGGTTGCCTCCCAAAAAGTGATTGGTTTAACGTCGTCAGCCCGACATACTATTTGTTTAGTTTGGTTGACTTAACATGAAAACTTCTTTAAATTGAGGTATGTGCCTCTCATAATAATATTTCAAATGATGCTCATTAACTTTAAATATCTTTCCAATGTTAGGATCTTTAATCACAACAGTTCCATAATGATAGACTTTAATTACCATAAATTGCCCTAACCATCTGAATTTCAGTTTTCCTGGAAACAATCTCAATCTTGTATTATATAATAGAACTTCTTGTCCAAGTTCAAACTCTCTTCTTAATAATCTTCCGATCATGTCATATTTTCATTTTCTTCTTATAAATTTTTGCATTATCATATGCTTTATTTCTAATCTCCTCAAGTTTATTGAGTTGTAATAATTTTTTCTCACTAGCATCTTTAAGATTAAAATTAAATTTCTTAATAGCCCAAAATTTCTTATGCTCTAATTCTACAGGTAAGTGACATGTTTTTCCAAATATCAGTCTGTATGGGGACATTCCTATAGGAGTCTTATAAGCAGTTGTATATACACATAATGTTGTGTCAAGTTTAGCGGACCAATCTAATTTACAGCCTTTTCTAAAATACGTTTAATTTCACGATTTGATATTTCTGCTAGAACACTAGTCTGAGAATGATAAGCAGTAGAGAATCTATGCATAATGTCATATTTCTTAANGTCATTAAAAATAGTTGGCCAATAAAATCTAACTTGTAAAATTTTATATGCAGTTCTATTTGTTCTGAAATGTCCTCCAAATTCAAAATCATGGCATCTTTCAATTACCTGTTGAGTTTCTTCATAAGGTACACATCTTTTAATAATTAGATTTTTACATTGTTTATATAAATATGGATCATCCAAAAAATAATCTTTTAAATCATATATAAACTTCTTTAATTGTGAATTTTTTATATCAGGTGGTCAAATATCACTTACAATATATTTCATTATATCAACATACCACAATACATCCATTTCATCAATATTATATAATTTTTCATCAGGGAAATTCTCTAAAATTTCATTTGNCCTGTTGAGTTTCTTCATAAGGCACACATCTTTTAATAATTAGATCTTTACATTGTTTATATACATATGGATCATCCCAAAAATAATCTTTTAAATCATATATAAACTTCTTTAATTGTGAATTTCTTATATCAGGTGGTCAAATATCACTTACAATATAATTCATTATATCAGCATACCACAATACATCCATTTCATCAATATTATATAATTTTTCATCAGGGAAATTCTCTAAAATTTCATTTGAAAAATTAGTTAATATTTTTATTTATATTCTAGACAAATGATCAGCTATTTGATTATCATTTCTCTTTCTATCAATCACGGTAAAATCAAACTCTTGCAATAGAAGTATCCATCTAATTAATCTATTTGATTATCATTTCTCTTTCTATCAACTACGATAAAATCAAACTCTTGCAAAAGAAGTATCCATCTAATTAATCTTGGCTTAACATCCTTCTTTTGCATTAAGTATTTAATAGCATAATGATTTGTATGCACTATACATTTAGTTCCAATTAAATAAGGTCAAAATTTATCAAAGGCATAAACAATAGCTAATCACTCTCTTTTAATAGTGGTATAATTAATTTGAGCATCATTTAGAGTGTTACTAGCATAATATAAAACTTTAAAAAATTTGTTGTGTATCTGTCCTAATACAGCCCCAATAACATAATCACTAGCATCACACATTATTTCAAATAATTTTTCCCAATCAGGTGGTACTATTATAGGTGTAGTGACTAACTTTTTATTTAATAATTCAAATGTTTTTATGCATTCTTCATTAAAATCAAATTTCATATTTTTTTCTAAAGTTGGCATAGAGGCTTAGTTATTTTTGAAAATTTTTTATGTAGCACCTGTAAAAACAAGCATGTCCTAGAAAACTTCTCACCCCTTTAACATTAGTAGGCGGTGGTAATTTTTCTATAACTTAGATTTTTGCAGGATCAACCTCCATGCCTTTTTCAAAAATTTTATGCCCAAGTACAATACCTCCTGCAACCATAAATTGACATTTTTTCCCAATTTAATACTAAATTGACTTTTTCACATACTTCCAAAACTTTTTCTAAATTATTAAGGCATAGTTCAAACGAAGTTCCAAATACAGAAAAAATGTCCATAAACACTTCCATTCCATGTTTTATAAAAATCCTAAAAAGTTACATCATACATCTTTGAAATGTTGCAAGTGCATTGCATAGTCCAAAAGACATTCTACGAAAAGCAAATGTTCAATATGGGCTTGTAAACGTTGTTTTCTTTTGATCCTCTTGAGCAATTGGAATTTGGTGATAACATGTATATCCATCTAAAAAGCAATAAAACTTATTCCCAGCCAATTTATCCAGCATTTGGTCTAGAAAGGGTAAAGTAAAGTGATCTTTTTTGGTGGCCATATTTGATTTTCTATAATCAATGCAAAGTCGCCAACCAGTTACTTGTCTTATTGGTATTAATTCATTTTTCTCATTTTCTTCAACAGTCACTCCTCCTTTTTTCGGTACACAGTGAATTGGGCTTACCCAAGCACTATCT